>CM040183.1:53852808-53925308 GCA_022606455.1 Callitettix versicolor
AATAATAATAATAATAATAATAATAATAATAATAATAATAATAATAATAATAATAATAATAATAATAATAATAATAATAATAATAATAATAATAATAATAATAATAATAATAATAATAATAATAATAATAATAATAATAATAATAATAATAATAATAATAATAATAATAATAATAATAATAATAATAATAATAATAATAATAATAATAATAATAATAATAATGTGTTCAAATGTAGTAACAAACTGAAAGAAGATTTACATTTCGGGAGTAAATCGAAAAAACCGAAAATGAAATTCTATACGCAGTCGGAATTGAAATAATTAACAACATTGAATTTGTAAATTGAATTAATTTTTATTTGGTACACTGATTTGAGTTCTGAGTCGACGAGAGTTTAACCAAATCTGATATTATATATACAAAGTTTTGGAAAATTATTGAATGTAGAAAAGTTTGTGCGATGTTGTTACTTCGTATATTAATATTATTTTACTTTAAAATAATTATTACATAGTAAATATTTAATTTTTCTTTCCTTAAATTAAAAAAATTTAGCTCCAGTTTTAAAAATCTAATTTTAAATAAATGAAATATTTTCCATTCTTTTTTGAAGAAGATACTTCGTTATTAACTCTTTCGGTACTCCATTATTCAGGTATTAAGGAGAAGTAAGGCTTCGTCTGATCAAATCTGGAGGCTTAGCAGTAAAATCATTTCGAATAATGAAATCTCTGGAACCCTGCTTCCGTTACAGTTAAATATGATTTGCATGCTGGGAAAACGTGTGCCTGGAGTAGTTCAAATGAAATACTAAATCATGTTTTTAAACCGAAGCAAGGAATATAAATTTATTATGGTTTTAATTAAGCAAGTGTAGTATGCTCGTTCATGTTAAATAAACCTTAATTACTTTTTAGAAACCTTGCAAAGGTTTTTTTAATAGTTGTGTAGCTTTAGTGAATTTTAAACAATTTAATATGTACAGCTCTAAACGATACAAAAAATTTATATATTTTCTATTTATGTACTTACAAAATTCTTTAGAAATACGTAAGTATTTATACTTTTTTTATAAGGAATACACAATGACACAAATGTATAAGTACGTTTAAACAGAATTCGTATAATAATATACGTAATTCAATCAGTAACAAATTGAATACTCTAAAATAAGCAAAGCTGTTTTATTTATTAAAAATATATTTTTGAAAAAATTACCTAAAGAAGCACTTTACATTACAAATATTCCCTCACGCACTACCTCACTGGTACGATAGAAGGGAATTTACAAAAAACAAAAATATCACAATATAAAAATAAATTGTTTGTCCTTTTTTTTTAAAATGTTTGGAATAGCCTAAATTAATATTGAAACTGTTAACAGATTCTGAGGGTAAAGAACTGGCAAAGTAAAAATTTTGTTGCAAAGTCTCTCTCTCGTGCTCTCTCTTTCTCAAAGTTCCCCCAAAATAAATACACAAAATCGATTCTGAAATAAAATATCTACACATTTCCATTATGTGTAATGTGTAGGCCTATTTATATTATTTTAATAAACTTATATAGCGTAGTACGTTTAATCATTATCAAATTTAACCCATAATGAAATAATAAGCTAATAACTGCAACAATTTTAACACAAAAATACCCCTCCCCCAAATGTTACTGTTGTATCTTCAATTAACAGATGATTTTACGTAAAAAATCTTTTTGTTATTTTTAAAAGCCTTACAGCTGGTGATGATGTAGGAACTAATATTACCTAATGTTTTCGGGTTTACACTCGTTGAATGTTAGAATAAAAACAGCTTTTATTGACACGTAAATATCAAAATAATATTGTATAAACTGTACATTTCACTCATACAGTGAAGTAGGATATTTCACTTCCGGAAGAACATGAGGAAGAACATTTACTAATAACGTTGTACACAGTAATATTTTTTTCCTAAAAAGTGCAAGCTTAATATTTTTGTTTAACAATTACACTATTACTTAGAAATTATATCAACGTTTACTGTTTGAAGGATGCATGGTGGTGCATTTACAGATGAGATCGTAGTTGGCCTGCTAAGCGACAAGGTTTTCTTTAAATACATAATAAAACCCTGTAAAAGCTCTCTCTCGTCTATAGTTTGACATGAACTAGATTCTGGGATATGTCATTACCGTAAGTATATAAAATCAGTGATGCACTTAGTGTCCACAAGCAAGATTAATTATTAGTTGCACTGTGTTATAAAAAACAAGTGTAGGGTGTTGGGCGCCATTGGATGCAGAGAGTGGCATTGGGTCATTATGTGGTAGGAGTGTCCTGCTGTATACTAGACTCAATACAGTAAGCCTATATGCAAAGAAACGTTTGTAATCACGTGTATTTTAAAGTTCCTGCGCTTATTGAAATTTTAAAGTGCCGTTTTCCAGAACGAATTTCAGTACATTTACTAAATTAATATTTTTGTTAAGTTTCAAATGTAAGTTTATGTTAGTTTTCACTGACTTTCCACAATTTCCCACAAGTGACTGGTTTGAGACAGATTGGACTGACCTTATTCAGTATGAAGGAAATCGATGCTACTTGCTTAAAACAAATGCAAATGGTTGAATCTTCGAGCGTCTGACGCAACTGGACTGGGCTTGATTGCACTGATTTGGTGTGTCTTTTTCCCGCTATAATGTGCATATGTTGATGTTAAAAGAAATTAATTTTTTGTAATTTGTTTAGTAGTTAACTTTATTTACATAATGTCGTTCAGAATTAAATTTACTACAAGTTTTATTTAAGAAAATATTTGTGTATTGGGAAAATAACAGACTTATTGTAGGCCAAATGTAAAAAAATGTGCTGTTTTGGCTCTGATTTTTTCGTTTTACACTGTTTTTTCTGAAAAACTGTTTGACTTAGAGCTCTGGGACTAGTTTTATTAAATTTATCAGGTCAAAAACCAAAAGAAACCATAAAGATTACGTCTTAATTTAGGTTTCTAAAATTTTAGTATGATTAATTTCCCTCTTTCCAGGAATCATGGAGAAATATTTTGCCAGCTGTAACACGCTAACAAAGCGTTTCCGAATCCATGTTTATATAAACTTTGTTCATCATTTTCACTGGTAGAACTCGCCCTGCAATTATTTCCGTTTCTTCCTGAAACACCCTGTATATAAGTTTAAACTACCCCTCAAAACGTAACTAGAACTTACGATCGGTTCTTATTTCAAGATCACAGGTCTGGGTTTTACCATGATGGATAAAATGATGAGCTTCAATAGCTCATTTTTCCAATGGAAATTCGCTAATACATTCTCCAGCTGAAGTAAAATGTGATAGAATGCACATAACATAATTTGTAAATTATAGTATCCGTTAACATACAAGAAATTATAATTTATTTAGTTAAGGTGAAGCACAAGCATTGAGTTTGTAATTACTGTATTAATACACGTGTTATGTGCCACTTAAAAGTAACACATAAATTAACAGTAACTTAAATGAATATATTTTATTGTGTTTATTTATCTTCAATATTTTATTAAATTACTTAATTGTACACAAGTATAAAGTGAAGATAAGTTTAAAGTAAACATTCCAGAGCTTCTTGAAGACACACGTTTGATCTCAACTTCTAAGAATGTCCAATTACTTCGTTAAATCCCTTTAGTGCGTATTTAGTATTCAAAGCACTGAGCAACAGACATTCCGGAACTTAAAGCCGCTCCTTGCTACTGTTTGATTGGATTAGCTTTTAAAATCTGAAAATGGCGTAATTTATTTCCTTTACCGGCCAAAAAAGGACGTGATTTGAAATTAAGAAATCAAATAATTTGTGTGTTTAAATTTCAACTGTATTTTTGGGACACGTTTACGAAAAATAACGTTTATTAGTTCTACATAAAACTAAAATGAAATGTTGCAAGTTTTAACAGAAGAATTTGAACAATAACCAGCTGCAGTTGAACGATATTCTAGTCGGAATTGTTTCAAGGTCCAAGGTTTCCTGTGACACATGACGAAGATTGGAGTCTTTAGGTTAGACGTCCACGAAATAAACAGGTCATAAATTAGGAGCAAGAGAAGATTCTGGAAAGCCACCGGGAATTATTGTAAAAATGTTGAGTAAATGGGATGCTGAGACTAAGAAGAAGAAGGCTCTTAGAATGCTCCACTTAAGAATGCATGCGAGTGCACTTAAGCTCTCAGGCTTAAGACGACTCGCTCTGCAGAGCTCCAAGGGAAATGGCATAAATATCTGTGAATATGAGACAGCAAAACACCTACTTATAAAGATAGAGTAGTTGTCCTTATAAAAAAAGATGCAAAAAACTTTATGTATTTGTTTGCTTAAATTCTGTAGTGTTCAGTTCCACGTTCTAAATTAACATTACCTTATATGATTTAATATTAAATTTTTCTTTGTGTACCTTTATTTTAGGTTTATTGAAGGAATATTTTGTTTTTTTCATTTGTGTTATCCAAGCAATTCCAAAATAAATAATTTAACAGGAGAAAAATCGTTCATGAAGTTTTTCAATAAAATACTCGTATGTATGGCCGGTATACAAATAATTGCATAATTGGTATAAGCTTTGCTAATTACCTTCGTAGTAAAGAATGATATGAAGGAATATTTGTAGTAATTGTTTTACCAAATTGTTCTTTTTTATTTTACAAAATCGCAAAATCAAATTTATACAATTTTAGAAACTTTTAAAAAGAACAAGAACTGGAAATATACCGTATAAAAGCACAATTAATTTAGCGATTCATATTTTAAATGTTTTGAGTGATCTTAAATTTCAGGAAGGAGTTTTTTTATGAAATATTTGAAAACTGCTTTAGTGGCAGTCTTTTAAGAGAGACAATTAAAACCTCTTCAACAATTATAGGTTTTTGTACCAACAAATCTTTGTACCACAATTTGTTTCCCAAAATTCGCAAAATAAATTATTAAAACAACATTTTGGATTCTTTCGATTGCATATTTTTAATTTTAATCAATTTTGTTTTCTATGAGGAATGTCAAAGTTTTTAATGATGTATACAATAATTTGAATAAAGAAAATAAATTCATTACTATATTTATTGATATCGCAAAGGACTTTGTTACAGTAGGATTTTGCCACTTAATCATTTGAATGACTGGCACTGGGGTGAGAGATTTTGCAAATAATTGGTTTTCTTCTAACTTACCTGACCGTAAACAAAACGTTATGTAGGCAATTGTTTGAGCAAAAAGGCATAAGTAAAACCAGATGTTCCTCGCTAAATGTTTTTGTAAAATTCACATTCACGGACATAACATAAAAAATAACGATTTAACGTTATTTAGAGTGAAAAACTAATTCCATATTTCCGAAAATTAAAATTATCTTTCTTTTCAGAGAAACTTTTGTTATCACGAAAAGTTATATTTACAAGACACATTTTTATTTCGATAAATAAAATAATATAAATAAATCTTTTAACTTAAACAAAAATCAATTAAATTGAATAAAAATTTAAAATATACTTATAAACGTTTTACTTTCTGAGTTTCTATAGTAATCAGACATTCAAATAATCTCACTTTTTTTTGATAGTTTCAAACGTTTAATAAGAAATATCATTTGTGACAATATAACAGTAACGGCTTGAGTTGCAATTGTAGAAAACCTATTGTTATAATCAAGTTTTTCAGTAGTAATTAATTAACTTGTGTAAATTTACCAACGCATTTGCACTGTCATGACTAGGTACAAGCTTCCTGCATTTGATAATGACGATTGATTACGTAGCTCGGCAGGTAACCAACAATTAATCAACTCCAAGTTATCTATATAAGACTGATAAATATTCTAAGATAACTAAAAAGCTCAACAGATAAATGCATCCATAGGTACTTCTTTACTATGCATACAACCACGAATGATAAAACAAAAAACATTGCTGCAGACCAAATATAAACTACGGCAGATATTTGTACTCTAATTTTAAGGTTTTTTAAAAGATGAGCTGTAGTAATATTTGTAATATATTTTTAATGTTCAACGAAGCAGTTCTTTGCCTTTAACTAGTTTTGTAAAAATTAATTATTTTTTGTATTAATTAATTAATTTTTTTGTAATTAATTAATTATTTTATTAGTTTTGTAGTTAATTTATCGATACCTTAAGGCATTTATGTGTAACAAATGTCTGATACGGTACAATAATTAGCGTTTAATATCATGAAGGCAGTGCTCCGTAGAAACGTGTCCTGTATATAAGCTATCAGGAGAATTAGGCGCACTTTGTATTCAGCTGTGAGTCAGTCCACCGCTATCTAGAGCAAGGCAAATGAGGTTTTTTACTATGCGAATACCAACACAACACTACGCCAAGACAAGTGGTCAGATAATATTAAACGCATTGCCCTCGTTAAACATTTTATTATTATATGAGCATTACATTGTTCGTTCTAGGTTCTTTTCTTATAAAAATAACGAACATTTTCATATTTAAACAGTACAGTTTCTAAATAAAAGTTAGATTAAAAAAAAATTAATTGATTTTTAACAAATAACAACAAGTGGTTATACGTTTATAAAATAATATAATCACAACATAATAAATTTTAATGTCAGTAAACGCAAGTATTCCCTTACCGTACAGCTCAATCAATGAAAAAGTTTTTTCAATTGTTCATTTTTAGGATAGAAATTAGTAGTTTCCTATTTAGTTACTCAGAAGGTTATATTTATCTTCTTAACCATTTCTTGCTTCTTGTTTTTTAGTACCTTATAGCATAGTACCTACAGGTAAAATGAAATGGTTTTGTTCACTTTTAGGATAGATGTCTCGCAAGCGTAAATATGATTTAGCGTGTAGCTCCAGGAGAGCTCGAGCTGCGAAAGTAGCTAGAATCCAAGAATCTGAGGAACAGACTCGGACCCTGCGGTTTTCAGATTCCAACAGTTACGCAGCTCAAAGGACTGCTAAGACCTTAGGCGTTTCAGTACGCCGCTTTTAATTATAACCTATCGATTGATTATACTAACCATCGATTAGTTCTCATAGGGACAGTGGATAAAAAGTGTAGACATTGTGAAGCATTCAAGTGGAAAGAAGAAAGTTCCACTATGTTGTTTTGGTAGAAAAGTTTCAGTTCCAATACTTGGTGAGTGAGAGGAACCACTGATATCTTTACTTTTTGACGATAGCAGTGAATCGCGATGTTTTATAAACATCATAAGAAAATATAATTTTTACTTTCAAATGACGTCATTTGGTGTAGATAAAGAGGTAGTTATGCCTGGGGTTTTCACCTACTTTTACAATCCAAGGTTAAATTTATCATGGATTTTCTCATTGCATCCTACAAATAATGAATCCTACCAAACGTTTTACTGATTTATTTCATGGAGGATGAAAACAACGAGGTTGACCGCAGGTGACAGAACATTAAGCTAATTTAACGTAGACGAAGTCGCAAGTACCAGCTAGTGTGGGTGTGTGTGTATGTATATATATATATATATATATATATATATATATGTGTGTGTGTGTGTGTGTGTGTGTGTGTGTGTGTGTGTGTGTGTGTGTGTGTGTGTGTGTGTGTGTGTGTGTGTGTGTGTGTGTGTACTAGCTTCATAAAATGAAAAAAATGAGAAAATTCCTTCTGTCGTTTTCGGGTCGGTGATTTTACCATTTGTATTGCTTCAGGACCGGTACAACCGATTTTTCAGAAACTTGGCGCGTAAAATATTAATGGGGTGTTTGAACTATTACCGAGATGTCAATGATTTTTCAGATAAAATTTGGTGTGTTCAATCTATTGTAGACATATTTAAAGTCCAGTGATATCGATAAGGAAACTCTTGTAAAAGTTGACCGTGTATGTGTGTATGTGCATTGTCTATTAAACAGCAATTAAAAAACATAACATGTTCTTGGTAAAGAACAAAATTAATTTATAGTCCTATTGTCGATGTTTTTGAAGATGCAAATTTCGCAAAGTCACTGATATTAGGTGAATGAAGCAGTCAACATTAATAACAATAATCGTAACAAGCACCTGTTTCGCTGACGAGTTAAACGCAAATTTTTATTTTTTAAATTTTTTTAAAAAGAATTGATGTTAGAACCACATCAATGTTTAATACATTGATGGTCATAGTTTTTAAAATACACAAATGACCTCTGACCGCCATCAAATCCATTTTCTTAATTTCAATTGATTTTAAAAATATAAAAAGCTAATTTATTTAGATTTTAAAGCTGTCACGATAAATAATCAAGCTTTTAAATATGTAACCTTGTTCTTACATTTTGCTAAATGTATACAACAAACTTTATTAAATGTATTTATAACTATTAATTCTTCACTGAAATTTTTTTAGTAAAATACTCAATTTCTTATAAACAGAATTTTTAATGATTAATGTAAATCTACAAGTTGTCAATGAAAGAAAGAATAATTAGTATCAGGGTGATTCTTTGAAAATTCAAATATGAAATGAGAATATTGAATGATAATGTTTAAATTAATGAAAATCCTTTAATTAGATGTGATATAATGCTGATTACTAATATAAATGAGTTTTTAATGATGAGATGTTAGGTTAGGTTGCTTAGATTTATTGCCGTCCAGATCTCGTAGTCAAGAGAATAGTACAGATGTGGATCGACGACGAAGATGGATTGTTACACTTTTTACGATGAATTATTACTTCAATTATCCAGCTTTAACTCACTGAATTAATCACTTCAATTAATAAAAAAACATTATAAAATTACACCAGCCTAATTGTACTGCAGTACCAGTTAATAGACGTGCATTTATGTACAATTTCATTAAAACTTTGATATAACTTTTGGTTATTTTTTATTATTACATAACCACAAAAAAACTTTATTGTAACAATCTAATATAGACTTCACTTACTGCATTAATGTTAAAAGATACTTGTTCAGTTATGCTGACGGATACTTGCTCAGTTATGCTGGACGGATACTGGCTCAGTTATGCGGAACGGATACTTACTCAGTTATGCTGGACGGATACTTGCTCAGTTATGCTGGACGGATACTTGCTCAGTTATGCTGGACGGATACTTGCTCAGTTATGCTGGACGGATACTTGCTCAGTTATACTGGACGGATACTTGTTCAGTTATGCTGGACGGATACTTGCTCAGTTATGCTGGACGAATACTTGCTCAGTTATGCTGAACGGATACTTGCTCAGTTATGCTGACGGATACTGGCTCAGTTATGCTGGACGGATACTGGCTCAGTTTTGCGGGACGGATACTTGCTCAGTTATGCTGGACGGATACTGGCTCAGTTATGCTGGACGGATACTGGCTCAGTTATGCTGGACGGATACTTGCTCAGTTATGCTGGACGGATACTTGCTCAGTTATGCTGGACGGATACTGGCTCAGTTATGCTGGACGGTACTGGCTCAGTTATGCTGACGGATACTTGCTCAGTTATGCTGGACGGATACTTGCTCAGTTATGCTGACGGATACTGGCTCAGTTATGCTGGACGGATACTTGCTCAGTTATGCTGACGGATACTGGCTCAGTTATGCTGGACGGATACTGGCTCAGTTATGCTGACGGATACTGGCTCAGTTATGCTGGACGGATACTTGCTCAGTTATGCTGGACGGATACTTGCTCAGTTATGCTGGACGGATACTGGCTCAGTTATGCTGGACGGATACTTGCTCAGTTATGCTGACGGATACTTGCTCAGTTATGCTGGACGGATACTTGCTCAGTTATGCTGGACGGATACTGGCTCAGTTATGCTGACGGATACTTGCTCAGTTATGCTGGACGGATACTTGCTCAGTTATGCTGGACGGATACTTGCTCAGTTATGCTGGACGGATACTGGCTCAGTTATACTGGACGGATACTTGCTCAGTTATGCTGGACGGATACTGGCTCAGTTATGCTGGACGGATACTTGCTCAGTTATGCTGGACGGATACTTCCTACTTATTTGCTTACTGCTCAACTATTCTAACATAAAAAAATAGTTTTGTCGTAAAGCGACATGGATTGTGTTCTTAAACTGCCAAGACTTTCCCAAACAGCCCTTGTTTTTCGATTTTGTACTCCAACCCTTCTACTTTACTTAAGTTAGTTTAACCAGTGACAAAAAGCGTATTATCGACTCTAGCCCAATAATATTTGAATATGTCTTATTTTTTAAAATTGTCTCCCGTTAATTTGGACCAGCAGAACGTTAGTTTTTATAGGTGTACCTATGTGACTGAAGTCACATTTTTGAAGGACACTAGTCTCTGTAAAATAGATTGTAAAACCTATATATTTTTTAAATTAACGGCTTCTTGCAGTTAAATAACATTATATTCTGCCGCACCCTTGTTTCTTTTTAAAACTTACACATTATTTAAATTTTTTAATTATTCAACTGCCAAACTATTTTTCCATATTGTAATAAATAATAATATTTTTAACGACCCCTAACAATCTAAAGGTCAGAATCGATCTCATATCAAAGTTCGAGGCCTGAGATTATCGTAAAGACCACCAAAAATAGCTAATTTTCTAATGCATATTTGCTAAAAATAAAATGGGTATTACTTTTTAAGGAATAACAATTAGCCCGAACAATGATTGCGGTTTACAATGATATATTTACAGTTAACAAAAGTTAATACCTAGAGATATAATGTTTTTACTCACCACTTACATAAGCCGTCAATTTACACGCTTCCAATTTGTATAATTTCAAATTTTCCGAAGTGAAAAATACATTTCGGATTTTAGTAAACAATTTACAATTTATTTCCAAATTTCCTTTTTAAAATACATCTACGGGGTGATATAAAAACAAGTACAAAATTTTACAAAGTAAACCATATTTTATAATTTCAAATAATTTACAAAAAAAACCCCGAAATATTAGTTTTGAGAAAGAGGGTTGCAATAAAATGTACAAAACGTTTTGGACATAATCTACCAAAAAAGTACTGGAACAAGGAAAGGGCCGCAATTATATATTTTGGAAGATATGATTTAGGTGAAAAAGTAAATCAACAAAATTAAGCAAAATAATTTTTTCTCAATGAAAATGTAACATAAATCAATGGCAGTTTTAATAATTTTAATTGAGTGCAAACAAAATCCTACTCTTTATTCAGTTCCGGAGAAATGATTTGCTCAAGTTTGTGGAAAACTTGAATTAGTTTCTTTGCAGTTATTGTTTAACGTTCGCGCGTTAAGTACAAAGTTGTAGGATTTTACGTTTGAAAAGTTTTTGCATTATATTAAAAATTTAAATTGAAAACATCAAGATATACAGTACATTTCAACATTCAACATTAAGTTATGTTTTTAAAACATTGCGTTGCTTGTAGTTGTTCGTCAGATTTTAATAAAAAAACGTTTTTATTGTAACAAACAGCAAAATTATTTGTAGGAAAACATAAGAATCATTGCTACGAAAATGCTACATTCCCTTCAAAGATATTTTTGAAATATTTCGTTGAAGAAAGAATTCGTCAGTAGTCTACTAAGTAATTAAATTTTCAATGTAAATGAAAAGTAATTTGAAAATTTAAAATGCTAAAATAGATTAAAAACGATGATTAAAATGGTGAATGAGATTATTTAAATGTTAGGATAAAAAAATATTGATTTTACAGCTGTTAACATACTTAAATTTATTGAACAATACACATTTTAGGTTATACAATTATTTATTTACCTAATATTATTTAATGTTGTTTGCTTCAATCACATCAGCGAAATAATGACGGTTTATTCTATTACTAACTGACTAAAGTACTGTTGTACTAAAGAAGTTTAGTAAAAGTGAAGCTTGTTGTAGTTATGTCTTGACCAACGCCAGTACAATGTGATTCTTCTAGCTTTTAAAAACTGAGAGATGTATACAAATGTGTAGTGTTTTTTACTAATAAAGAACTGTGTACTGCTGAATTTGTCCCATATTTGCTTTTATAGTTTTGCAATGGTCGTTTCTTCTCTTCTTTTAACGTAAACAATTTAGTCCTCTTTAGATTTCCAATCTCTATACCAGAAATGGTTTGGATGTGAAGTTTATGTGTTATATTAAACCTTGTAGGTATTTTAAAAAAATATCTCAGGACAAATGCAAGGTGAGAGTTAGAATATCTTCTACTTTACACCCTTCCTTTCAAAGTGTCGGCAGGTTTCATTGCCTGCTTGTGCATGGTATTATCAGACATATACTTATTCCAGTGGTAGTGTATTTCTTGAAACCTATTAATTTATGAAAAATAAGTCTATATTTTAATTTTGTAATTTATAATAGGTAGAAGACAAAAATTTGGTATTTTTATGTATGTATGTACATGTATATAAATGATGTAAATGTATGTATTTTTATGTATGTATAGTGTTTAGTATTTTTATTTCTATTTGGAAAAATAAAGTTTAAGTAAATTATGTTAAAACCTCTTACTCGAGTAAAATGACCATTAAACTTCAAAAAGAAAATCACAAATTTTCTTGCTTTGCAATGCAGTTTGTTGTTACAATTTCAATATAAGAAAACAATATAGTTATATAGGCTAACAGTTTTATAAACAATGGTAGAAAGAAAGGTACATGGTATTTAATGGTTAACTGAGGTACATCGAAATGCCAAGAGTATTTAATACACTGCATCAATTTATTGCACAAACTTTTTTTGAAATAAATACTTCTTTAAGCTCTGTGTGGCAAATTTTGTGGTGCAGTGAAATCGAATTGAGAGTAACGGAAGGAAACACTGCAGAATTCATGAAACAGCTGATGGTTGAAACAGCTGGTTTTAAAAGCGATGCCAGTCAGTGAGTGACAATAATATGTGTTACAAAATCAAGCAAATTGATCATATACTTCTTATTTCGAATACTGAAAGGCGTGAATAGAATAAAGATTAAATAAAATAATTATAGAATTAGACGTTTAAAATGTTAAAATAAATGAAATAAGTGAAATATTATTATTTATATATTCCGGTAATAATAATAGAAATTTTAATCATAGGCAAGTGTTGCATTACAAATTTTATGTAATAGTATTTAAATAGATGTTAAAAAACATCTTAGTTTTTACGGCGTCGACCATTACCATTTTTTTATGGTATACGTTGCTGGTACTCGTAATTGTCTCAAACCAAGTTCTGATCGTAGGCCTCGAAGCAGTATTTCATTTGTAACTGGTTCTAAGTCTGCGGTAAATAAACGTCATAGTTTCGATACGTCATTCAAAGAATTGCTTTCACCATCGATGGCTTCCACTCGAACATCCATTTTTGCAACTCATCAAATTGTTTGTTTTTGTTTAGTAGACGACAATAAGAAACCGAACAACTCATAAAAACTTTATGAATCATTTTATCATATTATATAAATAAAAAAGTTTTATCTCTAATTAAAAAAAAGGCGGGACATAATTAAAGTTGAAACATTTGTGTATAAATGCCCTGTATATTTTTCGCTTTAATTCACTCTCTATTAGTGTATAGAATACAACTAATGTTAGGGTAAGCTATAATGCTAGCTAAGCTATAATGTTACCCAAGCTACAATGTTAGAAAAGCTATAACGTTAGGTTAAACTTCAATGTTACCTAAGTTGCCATGTTACCTAAATTATAATTTTAGGCTAAGCTATAATGATAGTTAAGCTATAATGTTAGGCTAAGCTACAATGTTAGCTAAGCTGCAATGTTAGCTAAGCTATAATGTTACCTAAGCTGCAATGTTACCTAAACTATAATGTTAGGCTAAGCTATAATGTTACCTAAGCTGCAATGTTAGCCAAACTATAATGTTAGGTTAAGCTACAATGTTAAATAAGCTATAATGTTATCTAAGCTGCAATGTTAACTAAACTATAATGTTCGGCTAAGCTACAATGTTAGCTAAGCTGTAATGTTAGGCTAAGCTACAATGTCAGCTAAGCTGTAATACGAGTATTAGGCTAAGCTACAATGTTAGCTAAGCTATAATGTTACTTAAGCTACAATGTTAGCTAAGATATAATGTTACCTAAGCTGCAATGCTAGCTAAGCTATAATGTTAGGCTAAGCTACAATCTTAGCTAAGCTGTAATTTTAGGCTTGGGCTAACAATATAGTCTTAAATCCTATCGTAAAATTCATAAACATTTTGTTAAAATTTTAGTTTTTAAATGAAAACAGGAACATTCTCTTCCTCTTTTGCATCTTCTAAAAAATTTTTGTTAAAATATTTGTTTGTGCTTCAAGTTTTCTACAATCATAGTAGCATTATTAGTTACAAGTAATTAAGTATTTATATTAGAGTTGATTCACATCAGATATAAAGAAAGAAAAACAGTATTTACTTTGATGTGTTTCGAAAATCAAATTAAACCAAAAATGTTTAACAAATGTATCTAGCAATATTAAAAAGACTAAAAATGTCAAGTTGTTTTAAAATAAACTTAAATTATGGATATTGAATAAAAATGAAATTGATTATTTATTTATTTATTTGTTAGGAATATTTGAATAATCTTATGTAACAAATGTTTTCTATGAACATTAATGCATGGAAAGAAAAAGAATTATTCAGTCGACTGATTCATGTCTTGGCTGGGTGTAGGTTCTCAGCTCTTTTGTTATTATTTTACATACATCACATTTATTTATTGTTTTACTTATTTTGGTAAATATTTTAGTAATAAAGAAATAAGAAAAAGCGTTAGTGACTTAAGAAGAAGATATATTTTGGTTATAATGTAATTTATGTTTTAAAAGTAATAGGAAAAAACAATTCTTTTTAGTTTATAAGGACGAGCGTGTTAGCAAACAATCAGATAATTAAGTTCATTATATACTGTTTTGTTACTTGTACAATTGTGCTTAGCTAGGTTTTTGTACTTGGCTACAAAACCCAAGCTGACTGTTTGTATTTGTATTTATATTGACAGAACAAATCTGTTCTTATTCTTTTCCTTTCTTACTGACATAGCGTTTATTATCAACTTGAAAATATTTCTTTAAGTTAAAACACTTTTGTTATATTGTATTAATAACAGTTATTGAAATATTTTAGGTCAATCTCACACGTGTACTTTATTTTAAGAGCTTGTTATTTTTTTAATTAATTTCGTATTAATACGTCAATTAAAAAATGCTATATCGAGCTTCATAAGATACGTTAAAAGGGCCAACTTTAGTACCAAAAACCTCCTTCCACAAAGGGTATTGTGTGTTCGCTCAGGCAGAACAGTGATTTAGGAGGGTGCGTTTTGCAATTAAATTTTCTAATTAAGGTCTATAAGACAGAACATTGAACCATATAAATTTAATTTAGAAATATCATTTGCTTTAATTTTAAATAGTATAAAGTAATAATAAATGTTATTATTAGAATTATTATATAATAGTATGCAGTAATAATATTTGTAATACAATTTAATAATTAATAATATAATAATAATAATAATAATAATAATAATAATAATAATAATAATAATAATAATAATAATAATAATAATATAATAATAATAATAATAATAATAATAATAATAATAATATAATAATAATAATAATAATAATAATATAATAATAATAATAATAATAATAATAATAATAATAATAATAATAATAATAATAATAATAATAATAATAATAATAATAATAATAATAATAATCTTATAAAATCTATATGAACTGTTGTTCACTTAAAACTACTTGTTATAAACATAAAGGTAATAAAAATATCTAAAATAAATTATTATTACCATTACGTTACTGATTTATTTTCAAAATTCAGAAGGAAAATGTTCTCTGTACTTAATAATGTACGAGTACTTAATTTACATTACTTAATTAATGTAATGTAATTAATTGTCGGTGACCGTAAGGTTTTGACAATATTAAAATAATAATGCTTATATCAATAGTGAAGCCAGATTTTCAAAAATTTTAAGAAAAATTGTTTTTGTTTCAAAAAATTGTGAGAGTTTGAACCAAATCGAACCAAAATTAGTTCTAAAATTCAATTTTCCAAAGGAAATTCACTAGTAATCGAACTAGTTTAGTTTTTAACTACAATTTTATCGATATTAAGTAAAAATGTTTGTTGTTTTTGTTAAGTCATTTAAGTTACACGATTTGTTTACAGACCATGAATGGCGTAAATGAAACATTTAAATTCCAACGCTTCGTGAATAAAGAATACACTAACAGAAGAACGTAAAAGGAGCAAATAATGTTGTTCAGTAATCACAAAGGGAGTTCAGTTCTGTTCCTTCTGAGGAGCAATAAATTTTAGCTGTTTACAACACTGGCCTGGCTTTGTTTAGATTAACATAAGGGAGAATAAAAACTCATAGGCCTAGGCTGGTGTTGCGCTGTCACAATAATCAATATTTCATTTTTCACAGTGAGGATTCAGTAAAAAGATTTAGAACTGTTTTAATCATTTTGAATTACTTTCCTGATTCAATTAATATAGCATATCTCAGTATATCTTTTAATAATTAAACGTGTGGATACAGAGAAGGAATATTTTTTAATCAGCCCTAAATTAATTACTTATTTAATTATTATTATTAAGATTTGTTACCTACGTGAAAGAAGTTGTATTTTTATTTTATGAACGTAGAATTGCTTGTAAAGATGTGTGTAGATATGTTCTTGTTGTGTAGATCTGTTCTTGTGTGTAGATATGTATCCTTTATTATTACGAACATCACCACTCCCGTGATTTGTCCCTCTAATCTTCAAGGGATTACAAGTTCTCCATTATAGATTACTGGGCAATGTTTACAAGAGAGTTTATAGATTATATTGAATGAATTACAATATGGCTTTACGTTATGGAATGAGTTTGCTATGTTTGTTGTTTAAGAAGAACTTGAAGAATATAGTTTTACAGGTCATAGTTTATATAGGCTATATATATAAAAATACACAGACCTTAATCAAAATTTATTTTGGTATGGAATTCAACACTCGTGTGTTAATATCTGATAGTGGAGGTAACTTAAAAACTTTACAAACATTATTTTAACCCTCAAAAAAACTTTCTAATAAGGGTACAATTTCAAAATTTGTTCAAATCTAATGAATCTTAGAATAATAGAATTTTTTATAGTGTTATTCACAAATATTACATCACTTTTTTTAATGTTTTATTTTAAGGGTTAAAATTGTTTAAGTCATCCAGCCTTTAATATACTTCCCTGCTTGTTTACAGGACATTTTACATTGGAATTACTTATTTAACTTAACCTTATTAAAACAACAACAACTTATTAAAACAACAACAATTTTTGTTTTAAAACTACCCTTAAGCAATTATGAGGGCGGTAGAAAATATTTAACGAGGATACTGGGAATTAAAAATAAATAAATATTGAGCATTTTAACAAAAATATTCTGAATGATATTTTTCATTTACGACTTTCAAAAATACTTATGTGTAAGGTAAAATTTAAAACATTATGAAACTTATCTTGATAAATGATTCTAATAGTAAGTAAATAAAACGAATTGATCGCGAAGCAAGCAAGGGTTCAGAACAATAATTAGAAATTATTATTTTTTATTTTTGTGAATTTGATTTTGAGCAATTTTCTCGGTATAAACTCTGTCACAAAGAGAATGTAAATTTATTTATGTATTTTTTAAAATCCGTTTGGTAGTTAAGTAACGTTTCGCTCTTAAAACGAAAGGATTTTTGAAATAAAAGTTTTAATTTGAGTTTCATGATGACTTAAATAGTGTCAATAGTTCGTAAATATTATTTAATTTATTCATTACACATAATAAAACCATTATATACATTTGCAAAACTGAAAGCAATTTTGTACCTTTAATTTATGGTACATTTTTAATTTGACTTGTAGTGGAATTTGGGAACTTTCAATTTATAAAGTTTTATTATGTGAAATATTAACGTTAAAGAACTCGACATCTACTGTTTTTAGTAGAATTTGTTCTTGTACTGGCAGTCTGATTTCATGAAGTTAAAAAAAGTTATCTGTATATTGAATAACTGAAGACAGTAATTTAACCAATGCATGAGTGATACCATCTACTGTAGGCAGACATTTTTTCTGGACGAGTTCCAATATTTGAATGTTCCTGTAAGTAATAATGTAGGTGGCACATGTGAATATTTTAGGAAGGATATACAGAATTAATGTTCTTGTAAATTTGAGAATTTAAAATATCCATTGTTTTATCAGAAGGATTACTTTGAACCTTCAACATTAAAAATATTTTATTCAATTGTTAAATTTATTTAAATGATCTTCATTTAATAATTCACAATATATGTAACATTATCATTTAGTTGTTTAAAAGATTTCTACTTTTTCGTTTTCTTAATTTTTCGTTTTTAGAAGATTAGTTTAAAAATTTGATAAAACATCATTAATAAAATTGTTTCATAATAATGACTGATCTAGTTGCAGACGTAAAGGGGCGATAACTAATTTTATAAGAAATGTTGTAAAACCATTTTATTCTATGTTTTTCTTTTATTTTAATGTTTTATCTTGACATCTATAGGAAATGTAATTGCATTAAAACAAAGACGAAATGGTTAAATTCAAAAGTAGATGATAATCAAACAAATTATTTTGTCTAGAAATTGTTAAAATGGCTTCTTGAACTGTCGCAAAGAGAACTAAAGTTCATACGAAGATAACTCTTAATTTTAAAGCCGTCTTGTAAGAATAATGTAAAGTAAAACTAGAACAATAAGTTCTCTCTCTCTCTCTCTCTCTTGCTCTCTCTCTCTCTCTCTCTCTCTCTCTCTCTCTCTCTCTCTCTCTCTCTCTCTGAACTATAAATACAGAGGAAACCAAATGATTTGAGTTCATGATACAATATAACTATACTTTAACGGAATAAAAGAATATTTTGTCTACTAATATCAGTCAGTTAAGTGACTGATTTATTGACTGAATGTTAGAAGCTGCTTTATTTGGTGGCTCCTGCAATGCGATCAAATGATTTATTATGAATTAAACCTCTTGGGTATTAGTTCAGTAGACTGGTTCCTTCAATGATTTTGAACGTTTTACTGTAACTAATTCAGCAGTATGTTCTTGGCGTCCTGGAAATCTAACCTGCAATCTCCTTGTTGTTCTTGCTTAGCTTTCACCATACCCTATAATGAGTCTCATGGTTCTTCTGTGTTGCCCTCTATACTGTCCTCCTAGACCTCTGTCAATAGACATTCCTAGCTAACAGCTCTCCAGTTATGGAGTACGGTTTCCCGGCATCACTGTCGTGGCAGCCCTATACGGATTGTGTTTCCCGCCCCCAAGGTTTAATCGCTCGGAAGTCTTCTGTTTCTAGATTTAAAATTTATAGCCTACTTGCTACAGCCTCCTCTCTTCACATTTTGCTCTTTTGCACTCTCGACATACATTTATAGACGGCCTTACTGGTCTGAAATGTTCGACGCCATCTCTTACTGACAGGTCCGCCTGTCGTCTCCACAGTCTGCTGCGAATCACTGCTTGTGTAGCTGCAGTCCAATTTCCTCCACTTCCATGTTTTCGTGTTACCAAGGGTCTTTTTGGGTTCTGACGGTTTGTTTTCCTCCTTCAAAACCTTACAAGTAGCTAAAACAATAAAAATGTTTAGCCAAATACAGAGATCTGCATGTACGTTTAAGAAAATCTTTACTTATGCAAAATCGTATAGCAGCTTATCCTCTATCAGGTCATATAGCGAAGTGACGACGATAACCATATACAGTTAAGTTAGAAACATAAAATAGAATTCCTTCACTTAATAATTAATATAAATACACAAATACAGACGTGTTTATACGCCGCATTAAATGTTCGCCTTAGTGTTTAGTTAATGTTCGTCCAGATGAACCGATCTAGAGTAAGGAGTCAGTCCCTAGAGCCTGTATTTACACTCTTGTTTAACTAAATAGAGCATTCTCTGATCATTGCTGTATTTAAATTACTTAGTTTAATTAGACAAAATACAAGTTAGTCAACAAATGCAATCAATATTTAAACTATTACGTTGAAATACTTATTGCAGTTTACTCTTATTTACTGTAATTCTTAAAACGCACTTTCAATGCATTATAACATCATTAATTAACTTTACATTTCCACCTATAAAGTAAAATTAATAATTTTTTTCATTAAGACTTTAAATTTTGAAACCTTTCTCCTCTATTCAGAAGGTATTCTTTATATTTTCTACGTTACCGTTAAAGAAAACCTAAATAAGAAAATTAGGTTTACTAAAGAATACCTCAAACGATTATTATTTAAATTTTATCTACATGCAGAACATAATTTCTGTATGTCTATTTAATAACATAGAAAGATCGATTAAAACAATCATTAATGCGTCATTTTTTTAATTCTCCCACAAGTAATGCTTTCAACATTACATTGTTCCCTAAAGGACCTTAGAAGTTGTGTCACTTTGGCACGCAAATTTGATTTCACAATTATCCGAATTTTCAAAGTAAATTTGCGCAACGAAAAAATCCCATGACTTTTTTGTTATTTGAAAAACTTTGGCGCTATATTTAATACCAATGTGTTAATACTATACAACGACATAAGTATTATCGATTTAGATATTGAAAATATAAAATAATAGATCAAAACAAATTTAATAATTTGGTCGCTAAAGTTATTTCGTAACATTAAATGCCTCAAAATGCTTAAAAATTAAATGCCTTTCTGTTTTTCAATCCGTAACAATACTATGCTAACAATATTATTGCTAAAAATTAAGAAAAAAATAATGATATAGAAAGTAGGACAACTTAAGTTTTAAAGAACAACTTAGCTTGTTATTTTATGTAAAAAATATAAGTATTGCTTAACCCAGTTTAATTGTACAAATCTTCTGCTACTGAAGTGTTTACAATTAATTTTATCTGAAAGATCTTTTGTTTCAATTCTTCTAACATTTCCCCAACCTAAACTTACCGTTTATGAAACACACTGTAAAATGAAACCTAATTTATTAAAGCTGATAATGTAAGTTGTTTAATAAATAAGATATCGGGGCCTTGAAATTTTAAAATAATCAAAATATTCTTATTTTGATTGTAAACAAACAATTTTTAAATTAAAGTTCGCTTTCAGAGACATCCTCAGGAGCATGCGCCAAGCTGTCGGAAAAAAAGGAAAATGTCTGTTACGGTGATTAAGAACGGGTAAATCTATACGGATTTAGACTAAATATTGCATTTTGCCTTGTCATCTTGCAATATTTAGTCTTGCTGATGGGGCAGCTATGTTGATATTTGTTAGCCCTAAAGGGACTAGGAACTTTCCTACGCGGAAGCGACCTAGAGTATCAACGACGAGTCCTAAAGCAATCAATACTTCTATGGAAGTAGAGAGTGCGAGTAAAGTGGCTAAAACTGAAAAATGGAGCACGGAGGGTTGCAAAGAGAAGAAACGAGACAGCAGTCAAGTCAGACTCTCAGCTTCGTTTCTGACGCTATGGCTCTGAGGAAGAATAGGGATGGAAATTAGTACAAGGAGAGGCTTAACAAAGGTATAGGATCGAAATTAAGATAGGGCTAGATAAGATAGAGCCGGTGGTGATTATCAGACTGACTCAGGGAAAGTCTTATGCAGAGGTATCATGGGTAATACGTTAAGACATTCACTTTCAAAATTTCCGAATATAAGTTCGAAGCGTAAGAAATTACGTTAGCGGGGATGTTTTTATAGAGCTAAGAAGCACTACAGGAGTCTATTCATACAGTGGTGGGATCGACAGGGGTAAGTCTTCTTATCCAACGTGTAAGAGTTGAGATACTTGATCTTGATGCCACCACAACTGAGGGGGAAATAAATGAGGCAATTGAAATCAAAGCTGGAGAAGGTATAGCTTCTAAGAAAGTAACACGGTTTGCCCCAAAAAGTAGAGGACACATGATAGCGATAGTAAACCTATGAAGGTACTGCTGTGAAATTAAACGATAAGGCTCGGCTCAAAGTGGAGTAGATAATCTGTCGGATCAGACGATGAGTGAAGGTTATGTTAAGGTGCTGTTACAGATGTGTCGGCTATGAAAATGTATGTACAGGCCCGCCCGGATCGTAGCGAGCTATGTTGGAAATGCGGATAGTGGGAACACATGGCAAAAGTCTGTTATAAGCATCCTAGGTGTATGTTGTGCACAGAGAGAAAAGAAAATGGAACAACACACGCGCCGTGAATGAGTGACTGCAATGTCTTCCGTGCCTTGGAGATAAAAAGGGACAACATATTTAGACGGTAAAGGTGTTACAAGGAAAGCTTCTTAGATGTAGGGCTGCTGACGATATTTTAGATACAGTTGTTCAGGAAGTAGAGGCCAGTATAGTCATTGTGAGCGATACCGGAAGAATGTCTAGGGATCAGATAGGGTTATATACCTGGGTAAGACTCCTATTGTCAACCTCGGAGCCATTTCGGCTACTTATGGGTTATAAGAGGGAAAGTAGCGTATGTGAGTTGCTATCTATCCGCTAAGGACACTATCGAAGTATATCGAGGAAAGATAGAAACCATAGAAAACGCCATCCGTGAGATTCCTGGTGACATTGTGGTACCAGGTTATTTAAATGGTAGTGCTCTAGAATGGAAAATGCAAAATGCAGCACTCAATTATTAGAAAAAAATTGTTACTAAAAATAACCTCTAGATTGGGTCTAGTAGTACTAAATGAGAGGAATAAAACAACATATCGAGAGAACTTTTAATTGGAACGTTATTTATGATTATACTGGCAGCGACTATGAATGGCGTACTTGATAGAATATACGGATTATACACGGTTATTACTACACATTTTGCCGAATTGACTCAGATATGATAAGGCGATATCATGATGACAGATATCATGAGGCGAGTGAAAAGATGAATGAATAAGTCTGGCAGTTGAAAGGCGACTGTTACCCAGAAGACATATTCCGACAATTTTGCCTTTGAAAGTAGGGACAGAAGAAATACTGCGTCTCTGATAACAAGATAACAAATTTAGGGTAATTAAAAATACTGTCCTCCCTTGGAAGTCGTCAATACATGCAAGTGGTGAAAAAGAAGTTGTGGTTACCAGCCTCGCATTGGTCATACCTTACTAAAACATAGATTTCTAAAGGGACGCGGTGACACCTGAATGCGAGTTTTGTAGAGAAACCATCACAATAATGCGTATTTTGCTGGACTTTGGTTGTTTTCAAAAATATACAACACATATGTGGTTTGGGAAATTGTTTGCACATGATGTTGGGAGATGGTACTGCGGCAATGATCAGACTCTGAAATTCCTTCAGCGTCTGATTTTTGTTGATAAAATGTAATTAATATAACATTGTTGTAGGGCCTCTTTACAGCCCTGCAATAATTTGTTTATATTTGGTTATTTATTTATATAATTTTTTAAAAGTTTCTTTATCTTTTTCATTATTTTTAAGTGCTTTTATTTATTTTTACTTCTGTTATTACTGCAAAGCCAATTTACAGCCTTACAATAAATTATGTATATTTTGTTATATTTGTAAGGTGTATATTATTGTTAACTAGTTTTAAGTAAATATTTATAGTTGTTATTATATTTTGTTTATTGAATTTATTTTTACTATAATTTTTTTCTTTCAATATTACCTCCATTTTTTAAATTTTGTTGTTTTTACAAATCAATTTCTACGGCGATGATAACATTTATAGTTTTTTTGACACACACACACACACACACATATATATATATATATATATATATATATATATATATATATGTATATATATATATATATATATATATATATATATATATATATATAAATTATCCACCAAGTTTTCTAATTTAAGTCTTACGCGATGGCCGCTCCGAATGGGTCATTTTACAATTGGAAGTCGCTACTAATTAGTAATTAGTAATTAGTAATTAGTAATTCTTTTGGACATAACTGAACGTAACATACCAAATTTTGATAGCAATGAATAAAGTAAACTGTGAATAGTGTTCTCCAAATCTTTAAAAAAAGAACTTGTAAAGAGAATTATTTAAGCAAGGAATGAAAAACGATATTTTTGAATGCTGTCGCTTGGCTTTGTATGTTACACAATATTGTGTAGGCCTATTGTCCAATACAAGAATATTTTTTTATTTGTAAAAGTACGAAATATAATGGAACCGTAATACGTTCATAACAATGGACACAGAATTTCGTGGAATTAAAAATCATTGTCAACAATAGCTCCTGAAATAAAACACAATCCTCGTAATAGAGCTTCCCTTTAGTGACGGTTTGAGTTTCGACATCCACATGTTTCAGTTGATTAAATTTTAAAGAAAATACGAATTAGCAAACAAACGTTATTCAGCATTTGTAAATACAGTACTGTGCAAACTTTATTCAAGAACAACTGTACAACTTTATAAAGATGAGATTCATTTGCGAAACTTCGCCAAGGAGTTCACGAAGAACCCTCAAGAAGCATCCTATAGTTTCAAGGAAACTATAACATTGCACTCGCTCCCATGTTTTATTCTTTTTAATAATTGAGCAAACCAGTAGGGTTTCTGATTATTTCAAGCAAACATTAATCTAATACTAAGAAATAAACATAGTCTTATTGTTTAGTATTTCGATGTGATGGAACCATTGCTAGACTGAAAATATTGGATGATACAATTTGTCAAGCTGTAAATACCATTTATATGTAAACAATCTCTCCAAAACTCCATCAACTTCAGAAAATGTTTTATTCCATGTACACAAAAGTCATTAAAAATTCTACTTTTCGAAAAATGCTTGTGCGTATGGTCAATCAATTTGTGATTAAGAGCAACTTTAATTATAAATTCATTTGATTTCTAAGTAAATAATAAAATAATTAAATTTGTATTCCAGTCATTATTGATGAGGTAAAACATTACCAAGTTTAGGAAAAGTAATTTGTTTACTTTAGACTATTGGTGATAAACATTGGACAAAGAATTACAAAAACCTATAAAGTAATTTAATGAACAAATAATGTGTTAATAATGATTTTTGATGATCCCTAAAATATAACTGAAGTTTAATAAAAAACACTCATGATAATATGACCTTTCTTATCAATCATTATTTTTATTTTGGAAATAATTAAAAATAGTTATGTAATATTAAATTTATTAATAAATTCATTAAATTATCCAAGTTTAGTTGTTATTATTTTGTATCGTGTACCAGTAACGGGATAAAAATTATTATCTGTAATATTCCCATAAAAATAAAATTATGAGAAACTTAAGAGCACCGTGGTCAAAGTAATTAAAGACACCGGTCAGTTATTTTTGCACTAGAGCACTTCAAGTTCGTATGGTCGAGAATGCTGTTACTTCCGTAAATTTTACCCTTTCTGTTAACGCCGATCCCAAACTTGAACGTTAAACAATAGAAAACAAAATATAATCGCTGAACGCAACTGACTTCCTGACGTGATAGAAACTAATTTCAAAGTTTTTTTTTCATTTTAACATTTTTGAAATTCTGATTTCACTAAAATAGAATCAGCATTAAAATGTCTGTATATTAACACTTTACGCTTTAGTTGCGTTAAAAATACAAAACAACGAACCCTGAGAGTAATATACTTTTGACTTAAATGGATTTAGAAAATTCAAAATAACTTACGCAGTTTTTAATGCTGTTTATATGTTGGTGAAATTCGGTTTTCAAGAAAATATATGAGAAAAGGGTTGTGAATTTTATGTGTTTTAAATGGTCCAAATTTTGAAAATGTTGAATAAATATTGCTGGTCAACGAACTTGTCCAAGGTATTTTCATAATCGATTTATGTTCCAAGTTTGAATGAAATCGGACCAGAATTGTGAACGTTATCATGCTAAAACACACACATACATATACATATACATATACATATACATATACATATACATATACATATACATATACATATACATATACATATATATATATATATATATATACATACCCCTATAAAAGTAGTCTAGAGATCAGGATCGAGCTCATTTCAAGGTCCCGGGTCTAGGCCTTACCATGATGACAGTTTAATAGCTCATTGTTCCAATAGAAATCCGTTAATTATAACCTATGACTGAGTGACCCGTAGCCTATGTTTTGTTTAGACACTTAGAGGCAAAATTTTAATTAAAGTATAGTTAGAATTATTGCAGCATAAAAGTAAAAAAAACATTAAAGTATTTTTTAATAATTTATAGTTTTATTATAGCACTTGCCGTTCAATTTTATACATAAAAACATTGATTTGGGGAGAGGAGAAATCGAGCTTGCATTCAAAATGTAATTAAAATATGTACAGTCGCTTAATTTGTAGCGACATCATTGAAAAAGCATCGGAATCATAAACAATCATTAAAAAGTTGCCATTAAATATTGCGTACAGTAGTACATATATATCGATGACTTCGCTGTAAGCTATACAGTATTTTGTAAAATATTTTAATGAGGCACAAAAAACACGTGCGCCATTGCAAGAAAATAAAATTTTGAAAATAATTGCGATTTGCAATTGAATTATGGTAATATTAATTACTAAAGTTAGCTTCTTACTACTGCATATTCAATTTGAAAACAGATAAAATAGTATTTTGGATTAAAACTTTTTATAATTAAATATTTTCAGGATGAAATTAAATTGGGTAAAAGATTTACAATTTGATTACTGATCAGCGTTGATGTTTAAAATTCCACCTTTTCTCCAGAGATTTATGCTACACCTTTTGCATTTTAATAGATTTCTGTAAAATAGTTTTCGTTGAAGAGCTACAGATTCTGTTAGATGCGTTTTACTTTAATAACAAACAAAACACGGTTAGAGTAATTGAACTCCACTTTAATAAAAAGCAATAATTACCACAGTTAATCAGATATAACGTTTATTTAATGAAGTACTGATAGTGCTTTTGATATTCTGTTATGAAATAATTTTAGCTCTGAAAGTCTGAAAAAAAATTAATTATTTAACGATGATGTCGTTGTAATACACAAAAGAAAGATTAAATTAAATTACAAACTTAATTGCGAAACTTAAAAACTTCGCAAAACAAACTTTTCAGGTCTTTTGGTGTTACTGGATTTTAATGAAATGATTTTACATTAATGCTTTAAAAAATATTAACTGGTGATTGTTTGGTGATAATTTTTCAAAAACGAAAGTTGAAGAAAGACAGGAACAAAGAGTTGACTAGTTAACTACAACTGCAAAAAGTTTCCTACTATAACATTTTGGTTGTCGTAGTAATGTATAAAAATGTAAATTTCGGTTTTCTTAGGATAATACTATTGTGTATTTAAGATAAACGTAAGAATCACTTATCATTAACAGATATTCAGAAAGAATAGCATTAGTTTGGTCAGCGTTTGGAAAACTAATATATAATTTTCTTTCCAAATTTTCAGATAGACTAGAAGTCAAAACATAGAACAAAAATACATTATTATTAACACTAAAACTTAGGCTATAAGCAAGGAAATTAAAAATCACGTATAAACGCGCAAATAGCAATGGAAAGATAAATGTTGGGAGTATCATTTAGGAAATAACTTACAAAAGAAGAAATTCAAAGAAGTTTTTTTTAAATTAACAGATGTCGCCGAAAGAATAGTCAAACTTAATTGGAGCTAGACGGACTGCATCATTAGAATATCTGATAACCGATGAGCCCATAGAATAATCAATTGGTTTAAAGATGCCCCCAAACTTAATAGTGTGACACTATAAAATTATTAGGATATAACTGCACGTTTTTGAAATTCATTATTCAGGTTTATGTAATTTACTCAATTCCGGAGAAGATTTTTTTTTAAATTAAAAAAAAATGTAGACTGCTTTTTTGAAAAAAATGCCTAAAAATTACCAGAAATCGAATTTGTTATTATTTAAAATTTAATGATTTTAATGAAATTTAACTGAAAACAGTCATTAAGTAAAAAAAGAGATTTTTTGTAAACTACATATTACATGTTTTTTTACAATCTACTTTTCATAATTTGCTCAATATTTGTTCATATTTGCATTATATATGGATCAGTATGAAACCTTTCTCCACAAATCCTTCTCCTTTTGAAGTACAGAAATTAATTATTGAGATACTAGAACTCAATTTTGTAGAGCATTGTGTAGGCTCATTTTTGCATAAAATTTTACAATATTTTTCTTCAATTAAAGTATTTGATTTGGTGAAATATTGCAAATACCGTATCAAATAGCGAAGTATTTAAAATAAAGACAGTTTTGAAACTGTTAAGGTAAAAACTACAAGTAATTATAACTCGCAAAATTTTGAGTTGTAAATCCAAGGTGAATTTACTTTATTTAAAAAAAGTACAAGAAGTCTGATAATTGTAAAATTAAGTATTGCAGTCATTTATTTCAATAGTATTTATGTTTTGTTTTTCCTAAGAAATATATGCTCCTTAAACAAGGGCTAAGAGTAGAACTAAATAAAAAGATATTTACGTGTACTAAAACTTTGAAATACTTTTCCAAATATTTAAAAAAAATTATTTTTTGTTGGGCTCTGATTCTTTTGTTGTTGAACGCACTTTATTTTAGTTAAATTTATTTATTTAGGTTATTTTATAGGGTTTCATTGTTTTCAAAATCCATAGTGGTGTGTTTTGTTTTTCTACCGTTATCGAAATGCGCCTAATGGTTCGTTTTCAGTAAAAGTGACTTGTGCAGTTTTAAAAAAACAAATTATGTCTATAAAACTGATTCAGTAAATAATTTTATGTCGGCGATAAAAGGCTGTGAACATAAGTTAAGGTTGTGACTATCGGAAAGCGATTAAATCCCGCGATGCTTGCACATTTATTGAAATTAGAATAATAATGTACGGTAAAGCCATGAGTCCGAGACAGAGTGTACAAAAACCCCCAAAACGGTTTACTGTCACTGGTTCCGGGAAACATAGAAACACTGAACCAATAGCTCTTCTTTATCTACAAAAAAAAAAAAAAAACAACATAAAATATAAACTTTTTTAATGAAACTATATACCCTAAATATTATTGTCTTTTAGGGAAAGAATATCTAATAAAATTAAATAAATGCTGATTGGTATATGGTTTACTTTTAAAGTTAATCGATATTTTATCAATGAAATGAAATCTACATTGTAAAATAATGCATATAATAAGTAGAAATTAATAAATTTGCATTAAAACACTGAAAGTATAATTCCAGTAATCACGATTTTTAAAATATAAGAATTTATTTTTACTTATTTTTTAAATTGTATTCTTTACTTTAAGTTTTATTTAGCAAACAAAATTTTAAATACATTTATTCATTCCATGAAAGTTCAGTTTATTTTATACTGATGTATGCTACAGCAGCTTTGAACTAGATTCAACAATTAGAACGCAAATTTGTCATTTTTCAAAAAGTACTGAGCTTATTAAAAATAAAATAGTATTTTTTCCAATTTTGTTATAAATCAAAGAATAAAAATAGCATGAAGAAATTGTAACTTATTTATTGGTCATAAACTAATATTACAAATTTTATAAACGTCATCAATGCTTCAAAGTAGTCACTATTTCTTTTATTTAAAAAAATGTGAAAAATATGCAGTATCATTGAATGATATATAACAATTATAGTAAAAAATTTACAAGTACCTGAAAGCCATTTGTGACAAAAAGAAATCAGTGTTTCCTATCAGACGCTACCAAGACCCAACTAGAGAAACATAATACACCGATTTATTCTATTTCTTTCAAAATGGTAGCCATTTGTCGTTGCAAGAGACAAATTATTTTTCAGTTTTTAACTAAAAACAAAATGTGCTTTTATTTTGTATGCTTTAAATCTAAAAAAAAAACAGATTTATCGACTGAAAACTGACAACATTTGGTTCAAGGACAAACTTGGGTGTTGTAGACAGTTACGAACTAGTTAGTGTTTTAGTTTTTTTGTGCTAATTTACTTTCTATTCCACTATTGATTTATCCTGGATAATGTTATCCTATTGCACAATAGGTCAGTCAATCGCAGTGCCTGTGGTTTAATTATACCTTCCTTTAGTATACGCTATAGATAAATGCATTTTGTTTTTCGTTAAAAAAAAGGACTCAATATTTTCATTTTTTGTAAAGCTAACGGTTGTAAAGATATTTGACGTTAAAAAGTTTAAACAATTATTTTGAAACGGATAAAGTAAACCGGTTGATTATGTTTCTCCAATTAGTTCTTCAAAGCACTAAGTTGCGTGTAAAAAATAGTTCAATATCATTTACTGATAAAAATAAATGTTTTCGTTGGTTAAAATCACAAATATAAGTCTAAGGACCAGATAGAAATCTAAGCGTTTTAAGACATATATTAATTTCACGGTTTTTTTAGATTTTCTATCACCTCCCAAAATTATGTTACTTTCTCACGAAGTGGTTTATCGTGTATATTTTTAAGAATTGATCAAACATTTTCAATCAGAACACTCGTAACTGTCTAACTACTACACAACTAGTTACATTGTATTGCGTGTGATTTATTTCAAATTATCCACTTTAATTAATTATTATCTCTGGTCCTATATTCGGATGTCAAAAATACAATAAACTTTTATCGGAGCGGTAACACTGCTTTTTTCTAACTCCAACATGACGGGTTTTTGTGGGCGCTGGATAAGTGTGCTTGCGACTTGATTGGTGAGTGTTTATATTGTATATGAATTAATGAATTTTTTAGAGTTTTGTTTGTTTTATATGTTACAGATTCATAAAGTATTTGATTTTTAAAATTTATTTAATTATTTGGTAACATTTATTTAAAATTACATAGTAACATTCAAACAGTTTACGTTTTTTCTTGTGTGTTTTATCATTTATAATGTTTTAGTGCTGTTATTTTGGTGTTTTCAGTTGTTTTTAATAGTTGTTTTGAGCGATTTTTCCTGACTGTAGAAATTTTATTGTTATGAATACAGGTCCATTTCAGGGATTATATTTCATCGCATATCTTTGTTTTATATTCTGTGTTAATTTTGAACAAAAATATGTGGCTTCAGCACATTCCTAACGAAGGCATTTCTCTAATAACGATATAAAAATAACACCTAAAGCTAAAAAAAAAAAACAAAAAAAAAAACAGGAATTAAATTACAATTTATGTTAGCAAAAGCAATTTTAACTAATTGGACTAATTACTGGATATGCTTCACAAGCCATTAATTAAAAATACATAGTCAATGATGGCAACTGTTTCTTTAATTATACGCAATATCTTATTACGTTTTATTTATTTTTTAATTATTGAATTGCGTGTGTGTGTGTGTGTGTGTGTGTATTTAAAATAAACATTGTTTTTCACTATAATAACATTGACAAACATTTAGTATTATAAAAATGTAGTCATTTAAAATATGAAAATTCAATAATTATGCCAATAATAATGTTAAGAAAATAATTTGAAAATACTGATAAAGGAATCGTTGGAAGAACGGCAGACGGATTGAATTAATAGAAAGGGCTGGAAATGTCGCACCATTAAGTAAATAGTTTTAAGCGTTTAACTTGGATCGACTGTCCGGAGCTCCATATTCAAATAAATGGAGTCGTTCAACTCTAAATAAATTGGAAACGTTACATTTCGGCAGTTAAATAATCTTAAATAGTGCGTGTTCTTTTAGGAAGACCGTGTTAGATATTTACATTTGTCTTGACACATTTTAAATTTTGTTCCCTAAGCTCGTACAAACTTAATACTACAGCACCAAAATACTACAGCTTTCCAACAACTTCGGGATTTCGTAAAAATTACCAGTTCATTAGCTATTTGTAATTTACTTATACCTATAAATTACTAATTAAAAAAAAAACTTTAATAACTTTATTTTAAATATAAGACTAATAAATCATCCTACTTTAGAAAATAAATGCTGTGGCTGAAAAAAATCGACTTTAGTGTGTTGCTGGTATGCCATTTTATACCATTTTAAAAACACTCTTATTTAGTGTTTGAAAAAAGGGAAATTTATTGGAGCAGTCAACGCGGTAAGACTCAATGGCACTGATCTTAATTTGTAGATCACTCTTGATGTTGTTGTTTATAATATAATATACAAATATTTAAGTCGTGGCCTCTAAGTCTACGAAATGAAAACACAATTTAATCATTCTAAAATTATTTGCTGCAGTATTTGAAAAAAATCGGCAACATGGATTTCTTGTGCAAACATTCAGCAAGGCGCACGTCTTAAATGACGTTAAATATGGACAGTTAAAGTTAAGTGTATTTGTTATTAATATACTTATAATATAATACTGTATACAGTTATTAATATACAGGTAAAAGATTTTTTTGTAAAACCTTTGGGTGTGAAAACCCACTTATATATGGAGAAAAATCGAGAGGCAGTACCAAGCAAAATGATTTATATTGCTGGTCGTTGATTAACCAAAAGTTTCCTACAACTAGGTAAAATTAACTGAGGCAGTTAATGCAGACCATAAAATGCTAAGGAATTAAATGTATAGCTAGTCTCTATCGATGGGGTTTCTAATGCTCTGCTAATGGCCTGTTAGCTATGTCGCAAGAAAGAATATTACCAAATACTGTATATAGCTTTGAAAGGAAAGGAACTGAACCACCCTGAAGAGTACATCTGGCTTTATAATATCATTCAGATAAGTTTCAGTCAACAGCCATCGTCGAATCGATTTTCCATTTTCCATCGATTTTGCTTAAAAGACTAGAGGTAAGCCTCTTTTCTAATACAAACGTAAGGCATGCGTATATGACATACCTTTAGAAAATAAATATTTTGTTTTATAAAATAAGGGAAAAACACAAATACTCGACTGTTATAAAATATTTACACATTACAATGAACTTTATTTTATTTGAAGCTTTAATTTATTTGAGTACTACTAATAATTGTATAAGTGCTAAGGAATTTAACTTGCTCTATAAGTAAAAATATAAACATAATATAAATTAAAAAGGCAATACGCTAACATAACAGTAATTTATAAGTTAATTTTACTATTTTAAACTATTGCAAATTAAAATGAAATAAGAAAAACAACATGCACAATACAATATTTCTTGCAATACGTGTTAACCTGCAATATCAGAATATACGCAGTATTTTATTTATCAGATTGAAAATAAAAGAACTTCCTGCAGGAATATTTTATCTGTTTCTCTCCTGCTTCCCGTCACTCTGAGCTGAGGTTTATTGGCATCCGATGAAACACTTCACTACGTCTTCCTTATTCAATAAAATATTCATCGTATGTTTGTCGTCCCGTCTAAGCAAATACACACGTAAAACCATTTTCAATAAACTATAGCAAATCCGTTATGTTTGTACACTCAAACATAATTTGTATATCAGTTGAACAAACAAAATCAACAACGAGTTATTGTTTTTGTTTTACAATTTTTCTTAAACTAAAATTCTTTGCGCTCTACAAAATACTCAGAGTGATAATACATTATATATAAACTATTCTGCAAGCACTTAGTGGTTATGTGAAAACGTTTTATAGTTGAGACAGTGGTAGAGTTATGCTTTCACGTTTCAACTGGCCAAAACAACGACATTGCATTTGAAGAACGCTTACGTTCCTGATGTGTGAGAGTAAGAGAGAGAGAGAGAGAGAGAGAGAGAGAGAGAGAGAGAGAGAGAGAGAGAGAGGGAGAGAGAGAGAGAGAGAGAGAGAGAGAGAGAGAGAGAGAGAGAGGAGGACACTCGTTTATCTTTCCTTTCGTAAATATCTACTCTTTCACTCGACTCTGCATTGTACCTTTAAATAAAATATCGTGTGTGTGTGTGTGTGTGTGTGTGTTGTGTGTGTGTGAGATGAGAGAGAGAGAGGAGATAGATAGATAGATAGATAGATAGATAGATAGATAGATAGATAGATAGATAGATAGATAGATAGATAGATAGATAGATAGATAGATAGATAGATAGATAGATAGATAGATAGATAGATAGATAGATAGATAGATAGAGATAGATAGATAGATAGAGAGAGAGAGAGAGAGAGAGAGAGAGAGAGAGAGAGAGAGAGAGAGAGAGAGAGAGAGAGAGACAGAGACAGTTGTATGAGTGCCTGTGGGTGGAGAAGTCTGTTTATTTGTGCCTAAATTATGCATTGACCTATTTTGATAAAAATTGTAATGAATAGTTGTGGTATCTATAGTATTATATAATACACGCTATATATAGGGTATTATACTGATACAAAATTATTTTAAAAAAATTCTCTCTACATGTGCCTAAATAAAAAAAAAAATTATAATAGACTAAAACTAAAAGCATTAAAAGCATAAAAGTTGAAATAAAATATCTCGAAAACATACTCTCATTGGCTGACTGACAGATCTGCACAGATATAGTTGCAAGTGAGTGCATACGAGACACTCTTACTCTCTATAGAAGAGTCAAATAATTAAGTTTCAATAAACGTAAACTACAGTTAAACTAAATGTGTACTACAGTTATATACATGTATACTTTAGGTTTATAAAAGCAATAATAATAATAAACAGTTGTAAAACTGCGAGTGCTGTAGCCTAATTCTTTCTTAGAAGCTGCGCTTAACAGAGAAAAATGTCAAACATTATAAATACAATTATAAATGGTAAACTGTCCCTTTCTGTTGGATCCAGCCATTTAATCAGATTTAACCATTATAATTAGTTGTTTTAGTTATAAACATTTAAATTAGTTAGGAAATATAGAAATGCAAAATTGTATATTCAGATTTATTATTTATTGATCGTTGGAAAAAAGTGAATAAGTAAACATTATAAAGAGTCAATACATTAATGGGGCATGTACAAATAATTTGATAAGCTAAGTCAAGTTACTTGTGCAGAAGTAAAACAATAATAAATAATTAAATACAAAAACTTCCCTCTCCAGGCGAGTAACTGTGGTTCTTCTTGTTCACAGAACACTTCTGGTTTTTTGGTACTTTGAGGTACAAACCATATTCAACACACTGCTTTAAACATTGAAACTTATTAAAAATAAAAAAAAAATAATAAATTTAAAAAAATTAGTTGAAAAAGAAAAAATCAATTAACGAAATACGACAAATTTCGAAACAAATATTTGTAATTTGTAGCTTCTTATGGGATTAAAGTTATATGAAATACCCCTCCCCAATCTACGAGTAGAAATGAAGAAAATCACTATTCAAATTTCAGCTTATTAAGCTTTACATTATTGAGAAATATAACTTAGAGTGACAAGAAATTAGAAGGAATATAACACACAATTTTAACCTCTTGGAAGTTGTTACTAGAAATACAGAGTTCTTAAAAAAAATTATACACTTTCATCTTAATATATAAAAGAAGAAGTCCTGACTGATTGACTGACTGATCATCAATCAACGCAGAGCCAAAACTATTTTAGCTAGCGACTTGAAATTTTCAGGGTACATTTATGTTACCATATAGGCGTGCACTAAAAAAGTATTTTGCAAAAATTTGATTTTAACACCATTAAACTACTTACCCAGTCCAAATTTATTAAACAACGTACAGCCTACTATATTAAATACTATTATAGCTAGAGACTTGAAATTTTCAAGGTATGTTCTTACAACAATGTCAAGATGCACTGAAAAAGGATTTTGCAAAAAATTGATTTTGACACCATTAAACTACTTACCCAGTCCAACTTTAATAATCAAAGTATAGCCGAGACAATAATAGCTAAACATTTGAAATTTTCAGGGTTACCACCACATGTAGAAGTGCACTGAAAACGATTTTCCTGTATTCAACCTCTGGAGAGGTAAAAATGTGGTAGAACATTTTTATTAGAAAATATGTTTGACCTTCTTAAAACGTAACATAGTCGCTCTTAAATATAAGTAATGAAATATATTTTTCACCACTTCCCAAAACTTATCCCCTAAAGAGATTTAAAGGGGGTAGACAATGTAAAAAAGGGGTATACAATTTTGCATTGAAAAAATATTTGTTTTGGATCGTTTATTGTAGAAATTTGCTATGAAACACAAATAATGAAACACATATTTCAACATTTTTCTGAATTTATTCCCTAAAAGATTAAAAATGTAAAAAAAGGTATAATTGGAGAAAAGAGTATTTTCATTGGAGAAAAATATTTTTATCGGCTTTTCTTAGAAGTAAACAAAATATTCTAAAACAGAAATTAGGATTCACGTAATTCAGAATTCCCCCCTAATTCATCCCCTAAAAGGACAAAAATATAAAAGAGGTATAATTGTTTGTATTAGAGAAAAATATTTTTTATCAGATTTTCTTAAAATGGAACACGTTTAAATAAAACAATATATTCAGGTTATAATATTTTTTCATATTCACTGTAAAATAATCACGAGATTAGATGATCACGCTTTTATTAATATATTTTTTTATGTTTCTAAATTATTACATTACTGAAACAGTTTAAGTTTCGTGGGCAAAGCCACAACGGGTAATGCTAGTATGTTTATAAAATATTAACAATATTTTATTTGTTATGCCCTACAGTAAGTAAAGAAGTAAACATTGTAAGATTCCCAACCCGAAATATATATATATATATATTCTCTTTAGCTGCTTTTTATTAATAGAAATCACCTCTAAATACTGGAAAACACTAAATATTTTTATTATTATGATTATATAGTCGAAACTCCAAATATTTTGCGAGAGAATCCACTCTTAAATACCAAAAAATTAATAACCCTTAAAATGTCCTCTGATAATGAAGACATTACTTTAAAAAACGATAACATTAAGGATAGAAACAAACCTTAAATACTAAAATTTAAAATATTTGTAATATAAGGAATAAATTATTAATTATCTCTAAACATTATTTATTGTTGATTTTTATCGTTGATTTTGATTATAAGATCAAAAATTATAAATGCATATAAAGTAAGGATAGAAACCACCATTAAATACTAAAACGTTACTAACTCTTATAATATTGTATTAACTCTTAAGAGTATCGCTGAAAATTCATATAATTATGTTTTTCTGGTGGCTGAATCTAATTATGGGATCTTATGAAAAACAAAAAGATTAGGATTAGGAACTCTGTAATACTAAAATTTATATTTTTAAATGAGAATTAATTGAAAAACCTTCGTATACATATACGTACAGTTGTGGTATTTTTTTCTCACAAAAATGCAGTGTCACCAAATAACGGACATCTTACTATAATATTTGGTATTAATAAGTAATAAATGACTTGAAGTTTTAATTCCAACAGCTGTTTGTATTAGTTTAGTCAGATAATTCTATTATTTTACTAAAAAATGACAGTTGTTTAATTAGATACTTAAATACATTATTTTACATGGAGACTTAAATTGCGTATAGAAAAGTTGTTCATTAACTCTATACACAAAATTTCAGCTTTGTAGTCTTAACAGTAGAGTTCGTTTAAGGAGCGAAAAATGTATGTATATATATATATATATATATATATATATATATATATATATATATATATATATATATATATATATATATATATATATATATATATACATATATATATAAAAAAGTTATGTCGTTGGTTCCAACTCAAATTTGAATTTTACAAAACCGTTTATTAAAATAAGTATAATAAATAGGTATAACTCTTATGCCTAGAGGTAACCTGTTGCACAGTGTTGTTCACACACTGGATCAGATGCAACTAACATAAGCTTTGTCACAATGCAATGAGAAAAAGCTGATATAGTTATCCTAAGAAATGAACATCTGCAGGATTATCTATCGTATGACATTGTCCATTGTCTTAAACCTAAATTACACTATAACACACTACATTATTACACATACACACACACACACACACACACACACACACACACATATATATATATATATATATATATATATATATATATATATATATAATTCATCATTATATATATAATTCATGTGTGTGTGTGTGTGTGTGTGTGTGTGTGTGTGTGTGTGTGTAAAGTTATTCTCTTAGCTGCTATAAATACATGATTCATTCCTTAAAAGTGTTGAGAAATACTCGTACAGTGACTGAAATACACACTCTGTTAAATAAATTGTAGCAATTCACATTACAGTATTTACATTGCTTTGTGGACGATGAAAGTGGGTCACACTACACTGAATACACAATACAGTAATGCATTCCCCTTGTGAAGTACAGTACACTATATGATATGTATGTGTCGTTTGGTTTAGAAATAACTTTGTGATATCAGGATGTACAAGTCTCTAGGCGGCACAAGGTTGCTATGAATGACGGTTCACTGTCTAGGTAACGAACGTGTGTTTTATGAATATGTTTCGCCTACACAAATATTAAATTTTATTTTAGTAAACTTTGGCATAAATACTTTAAAATAATAAACATTTTCAAAATGTAACCGTGAATGATTTTAGTTTTACTATCGGAATATAACATTTAAATTAATTTAAAAATAAAGCTTTTATATGACTATGGTAATATTTTTAAAATTAATTGTTAATTAACGAATCTATTAATTATTGTTCAAAATGTGTTTCTCATATGCCAAAATATTGTATAATTTTGTTTTGTGTTATAATAACTAAAATACTGACTTAAACATTTATACAGGTATTATGTTGTAATCTGTTATAGTGTTATCTGTTATAACATTATACATAATATTATATACTGAATTATAATCATAACTTTCGGCAGAAGAAAATGGATAGCCTATTTACATTTTATTTTATTTTAAAGTGTTTAATATTAACTGCAATGATGCATTATGAATTTCCAAATATATACATATTGGTTAACATTATTTTTTGACAAAGTCTAATAACTGCGTATAAATCAAATGCAAAAATGACTTCAAATAATTTTTGTTAAAAATTAGCTGTTAAGTTCATAGAAACAACCCACGCAGCCTATTATCTCAACCCAACAGGTTATATTTTGTGTAGTAGCTTTTTCGTCAATATAACAACTTAGAACAAATCATTAAAGTTTGTTTACGAAATAAAATAATTCCATCGTAATAAAGTCTCGTGTTTAGTAAGTGTCTATTTAAAAAACTAACCGCAAAATTAACCTTTGCAACCATGCTGCTTCTCGGTTCTGTCCCATATCCCTGTGAGAGCTTAATGTCTCAACGTATAGAGCTGCGAACTAGAAATAAGTAAAGGTTTCAAAAACTATCTGCAAAATTAACCTTTGCAACCATTCTGCTTCTCGGTTTTGTCCCATATCCCTGATGAGAGCTTAATGTCTCAACGTATAGAGCTGCAAGCTAGAAATAAGTAAAGGTTTCAAAATCTAACCGCAAAATTAACCTTTGCAACCACGCTGCTTCTCTGTTCTGTCCCATATCCCTATGAGAGCTTAATGTCTCAACTTATAGAGCTGCGAAGCTAGAAATAAGTAAAAGTTTCAAAAACTATCTGCAAAATTAACCTTTGCAACCATGCTGCTTCTCAGTTTTGTCCCATATCCCTGATGAGAGTTTAATGTCTCGACGTAAAGAGTTGCAAGCTAGAAATAAGTAAAGGTTTCAAAAACTAACCGCAAAACTAACCTTTGCAACCATGCTGCTTCTCGGTTTTGTCCCATATCCCTGATGAGAGCTTAATGTCTCAACTTATAGAGCTGCGAGCTAGAAATAAGTAAAGGTTTCAAAAACTAACCGCAAAATTAACCTTTGCAACCATGCTGCTTCTCGGTTCTGTTCCATATCCCTGTGCGAGCTTAATGTCTCAAAGTAAAGAGCTGCGAGCTAGAAATAAGTAAAAGTTCAAAAACTAACCGCAAAATTAACCTTTGCAACCATGCTGATTCTCGGTTTTGTCCCATATCCCTGATGAGAGCTTAATGTCTCGACGTAAAGAGCTGCAAGCTAGAAATAAGTAAAAGTTCAAAAACTAACCGCAAAACTAACCTTTGCAACCATGCTGCTTCTCGGTTTTGTCCCATATCCCTGATGAGAGCTTAATGTCTCAACTTATAGAGCTGCGAGCTAGAAATAAGTAAAGGTTTCAAAAACTAACCGCAAAATTAACCTTTGCAACCATGCTGCTTCTCGGTTCTGTTCCCATATCCTGTGCGAGCTTAATGTCTCAAAGTAAAGAGCTGCGAGCTAGAAATAAGTAAAAGTTCAAAAACTAACCGCAAAATTAACCTTTGCAACCATGCTGATTCTCGGTTTTGTCCCATATCCCTGATGAGAGCTTAATGTCTCGACGTAAAGAGCTGCAAGCTAGAAATAAGTAAAAGTTCAAAAACTAACCGCAAAATTAACCTTTGCAACCATGCTGCTTCTCGGTTCTGTTCCATATCCCTGATGAGAGCTTAATGTCTCAACGTAAAGAGCTGCAAGCTAGAAATAAGTAAAAGTTCAAAAACTAACCGCAAAATTAACCTTTGCAACCATGCTGATTCTCGGTTTTGTCCCATATCCCTGTGCGAGCTTAATGTCTCAACGTAAAGAGCTGCGAGCTAGAAATAAGTAAAAGTTCAAAAACTAACCGCAAAATTAACCTTTGCAACCATGCTGATTCTCGGTTTTGTCCCATATCCCTGATGAGAGCTTAATGTCTCAACTTATAGAGCTGCGAGCTAGAAATAAGTAAAAGTTCAAAAACTAACCGCAAAATTAACCTTTGCAACCATGCTGATTCTCGGTTTTGTCCCATATCCCTGTGCGAGCTTAATGTCTCAACGTAAAGAGCTGCGAGCTAGAAATAAGTAAAAGTTCAAAAACTAACCGCAAAATTAACCTTTGCAACCATGCTGATTCTCGGTTTTGTCCCATATCCCTATGAGAGCTTAATGTCTCGACGTAAAGAGCTGCAAGCTAGAAATAAGTAAAGGTTCAAAAACAATTTCAACGAGAAGCGGTTTCTTTCAGCAATTTCTATTTTATAAGGAAAGCCAAACCTGTTGGGAGAATTAATTTTGCTCCCTCCTTGAGATAAGCGAAATATAATTCATTACTTTTAGAAGCTGAAGCTGATAGGAAGTGTTCGAGACTTTCGGAGAAGAGAAAGAAAGAAAGGTAGGTAGTTAGAGAGTGTGAGAGAGAGAGAGAGAGAGAGAGAAAGATAGAGAGGGAGTGGGGGGAGAGAGAGAGACGTCTATTGATCGACAATGTTAAACTCCGCTTCCCTTGTGTGATGCGATGTTTTTGTTCTTTATTTAAGGTCAGTCCATCTCTCTCTCTCTCTCTCTCTCTCTCTCTCTCTCTCTCTCTCTCTCTCTCTCTATCTATCTATCTCTATCTCTCTCTCTTATTCGTTTCTTTCATTTAAAAAAATTGTTTTTGTTATAAACAGGATTTTTCATAAGTAATTTTTTAAAATTATTTTAAAATTAACAATTTTCAAACCTAGAATAGCTTAAGAGATGGTTAGTGTGAATTAAATAACCAGATAACTTAAACAGAACTTTGAAATCACTGGTTCTGTAAAATATAAATAAAAATCAATTGTTGTATAACTTTAGTAGTTAAAGACGGTCCTTTGCCGAAGGTGTGCATCAAAAAATGAAATTACTAATAACCCACAAAACGGTGAATTTAATTTTAAGAAAATTGTGAATTTCAGAGAAGTAGTAAAGAAACTCCTATTTCATCAAGGGATCGTTTTTTTTTTTTTTTTGAAACAGAGCAAAACAGAATAGCAAAACAGAAAATCATTTTCGATCATGGAAAGACGCAACTAGGCTTAAATGCCCTCTGGTAACTTCATAGCAGAACTTCAAAACAATATGTTCATACATAATTGAGTATATCCATACATTTACAATGAGACCGAAACGTTTTTATGACAAATTTTTTTAAACCGTGTAATTGGAAGATAGTTAGTGTGCAGTGCCTTGGCCCTTAAATTTCTTTCTTTGAAACATACGGCTTTCTGGTCCTGGAGTTTTCGAAGTTTATCGATTAAAATCAAAACCATTAACGACAACCAGAAAATGAGGAATAAGTTCGTATGTTATGCTATTCGTTATGCAAATGTAAGTTGTTGAAAAAACATGGTCAGCACAAAGCAAAGTATAGGCTAGTGTTGTTTTTAACTAAAACATTTATTTTATCAGCCCTTTTGTGTTTATTAAAGTTTTGTTGTGAAATACCTGTTATTTTTACAAACGAGGTTTTCATAGGTAATTTAGCAACACCAAAATTTCTCATACTGATAATTCATTTTTTTCTATCGAAGCTCTAAAGGAATTAAGTTGTATTTGGCTTCCTCAATTATTCACCTTTACTGTTGTACTCTACTAAAGTTTTTTAATATGCTCATCAGGGATGTTTTTTTAACAAACTTTTTACTATATTCAATAGAGTATTAAATAACAAAATAACTGATTGTATTAATGCTGACGTCATAGGTTGATCACAGCGTAAAGTTGAGTCAAAAAAATATTTGTTATGGATTATGTAAATTATTAACATTTACGATAATTATTAAAGCAAAACACAACGTTAGTATTTTAACTGCATAAAGTTAGTGTTTTGCACAATATTTTAAAATAGCTTAATTATTTCTTCTTCGCTGTGTTTAACATCTTACAGTTTGCAGTCACATATCCACACAGATCAGTAATAATAGTGAAAAATGAAACAAACATAATGGCGTAACTGGATGTTTGTGCTGAAGTTTAGCTGTGGAATCGTACTAAAGGTCCCTTCAATACATCACACATACATCGAACAACGGCCTAAACATCTTTCCGATACTCGGCAGCTCATACACTCCGTCATTTTGTTTCTCTCCGCACTATGCGTCGAACAACGGCCTAAACATCTTTCCGATACTCGGCAGCTCATACACTCCGTCATTTTGTTTCTCTCCGCACTATGCGTCGAACAACGGTCTAAACATCTTTCCGATACTCAGCAGCTCATACACTCCGTCATTTTGTTTCTCTCCGCACTATGAGTCGAACAACGGCCTAAACATCTTTCCGATACTCGGCAGCTCATACACTCCGTCATTTTGTTTCTCTCCGCACTATGCGTCGAACAACGGCCTAAACATCTTTCCGATACACTCCGTCATTTTGTTTCTCTCCGCACTATGAGTCGAACAACGGCCTAAACATCTTTCCGATACACTCCGTCATTTTGTTTCTCTCCGCACTATGCGTCGAACAACGGCCTAAACATCTTTCCGATACTCGGCAGCTCATACACTCCGTCATTTTGTTTCTCTCCGCACTATGCGTCGAACAACGGCCTAAACATCTTTCCGATACACTCCGTCATTTTGTTTCTCTCCGCACTATGAGTCGAACAACGGCCTAAACATCTTTCCGATACACTCCGTCATTTTGTTTCTCTCCGCACTATGCGTCGAACAACGGCCTAAACATCTTTCCGATACTCAGCAGCTCATACACTCCGTCATTTTGTTTCTCTCCGCACTATGAGTCGAACAACGGCCTAAACATCTTTCCGATACTCGGCAGCTCATACACTCCGTCATTTTGTTTCTCTCCGCACTATGCGTCGAACAACGGCCTAAACATCTTTCCGATACACTCCGTCATTTTGTTTCTCTCCGCACTATGAGTCGAACAACGGCCTAAACATCTTTCCGATACACTCCGTCATTTTGTTTCTCTCCGCACTATGCGTCGAACAACGGCCTAAACATCTTTCCGATACTCAGCAGCTCATACACTCCGTCATTTTGTTTCTCTCCGCACTATGAGTCGAACAACGGCCTAAACATCTTTCCGATACTCGGCAGCTCATACACTCCGTCATTTTGTTTCTCTCCGCACTATGCGTCGAACAACGGCCTAAACATCTTTCCGATACACTCCGTCATTTTGTTTCTCTCCGCACTATGCGTCGAACAACGGCCTAAACATCTTTCCGATACACTCCGTCATTTTGTTTCTCTCCGCACTATGCGTCGAACAACGGCCTAAACATCTTTCCGATACACTCCGTCATTTTGTTTTTCCGCACTATGCGTCGAACAACGGCCTAAACATCTTTCCGATACACTCCGTCATTTTGTTTCTCTCCGCACTATGCGTCGAACAACGGCCTAAACATCTTTCCGATACTCGGCAGCTCATACACTCCGTCATTTTGTTTCTCTCCGCACTATGCGTCGAACAACGGCCTAAACATCTTTCCGATACACTCCGTCATTTTGTTTCTCTCCGCACTATGAGTCGAACCACTCGGGTTCCAAATACGCATTGGATTGCATTTCGTAAAATAGAGTCGTACTTTGGTGGTCTTTTATTAAAAGCGATAAAACAGCCACGAATAAAAGCCGGTTCTATATTTGTTTTGAAACCTAGCTCGTCTAGTTTTTCTTCTGTAAAACCAGCTGCCCTACAATAATTAATTATTTTAAACACGGGGTAAACTATTCATTGCATGCAACATTATGTTGTTCCTAGCATTTATTCACTTGTTTGTACTACTGTGCTCGTACAAAAGAGTTATTTCGATGTTAAAATTACAAACTATTCATACTATTATTTACGTTTCTAATCACAAGTATAAAATATATGTTCATGAATATTATAAAAATAACTATTTTATCCTTAATATATTAAATTTAAATCTAGATTAATTAAATACAGCACATCCTGGACTATAAAGGCGATTGGTTTGATTACACGTTTTATCGAGGCCAAGTCGCGCTACGTAATGCTTGCGGGTCAGTAGGTCATTCAGCACTTGTGTCACCATAATTCATTACAGACAAATAATGATCTGCTATTAATCGATAAATCATTTTGTAAATTTCATATTATTTTGGAATTTTAAGAAGTTGTATTTAAAAATAATGGTCATATTCCTACTTTAAGTTTTAGCATATACAAAAGAGCAAATAAGTGTGTAAAAATAAATGTCTCTCTCTCTCTCTCTCTCTCTCTCTCTCTCTATATATATATATATATATATATATATATATATATATATATATTTTTTTTTTTTTTTTTTTTTTTTTTTTGCAACAAACCTAAAATGTTACTTAGAAACATAAAATCTGTATAAACATCTAACATGTTTAGCTTTAGAAATGAAACAAAAAATATTAGCGGAATTGTCAGTTAGGAAGGACACTAAAAGCGGCAAACTCCAATAAAAATTAACTACAGGATGCCGTTACTTAAATTATAGAAAAAATAGTTTTTATTGTGTGTAGGATAGGATTCCAAAAACGTGCTAGATTTTTTTTTTTATTTTAAGGCGAAGAGCACATAGAGACTATTATCACCTCCCTAAATGTAAGTTTGAGTGTAAAGAGTTAAAGTCGTAAGTGTAGTGTTGTAAGTGTGTGTTAAGATTCGGGTACCGCGAGGGACGTCTAAATCCTCTCAATAGGTGCAGTTAGAAGTCACGTAGGCAAAACGTAAAAAAATAGCAACCGTTGCAGGAATTTAACGGCAAAGCAGTGTAAATTTAAAATGATTTCTCAAGCAGATTGGTTTGACATCGCCCACTCTTTACCATTATTGGTTAAGCAAATTTAGGTACTGCGGAAGGGAGATCATATAAAAACGCACAGCAATTCCCGCAGAGGGGCGAGTCGGAACGTGGCTTCACGACCACAACATTTTTTTATTTTATAAGTTGAGTATTAGAAAGGTCGCAAGTCAAATAACAGAGCAAGTTGTTATTTTATAATTAAAGTATTAAGTTGAGTCGAGCTAATAATTGTTACTGAAGGGTTTATTAGCGTCGTCGTGTTTTTTGTATTAATTAATTGTTATAGAACTGACTGAGAGTTCTTTTGAAGTGTTTACAATTTACACCAAGCGTTCGTCGAATTAAGTGGTGCTGCGGTAAAAAGTTGCTTATGTAAATGAAAAATAAAATTTTATGAATTTAAATTTTATGTATTTATAAATTTATAATGAATTATAAATTAATGAATTTTATTAATTTCATTCAGTAAGAATAAGTGGAGTGTAATCGTCGTCAATTGTAACAATTTATCGTCCAGAAATATGACATCCTATTTGGCTCAATGCTTGTGGACATCTGGACCAACAGCTCAACTATTCATCCAGCTCTTCATCATAAAGGACCCTTTATAGTCATTGTGAAAATTCACATTGTAATCTTTTTCTGTAAGAAGTTAAATTGAAAACTAATAATAACCTGCTTAGTTCCCATTTGAAGGATCAAAGAACCACCGTGAGAATAATTATCAGCTAATTATATTTGCATTTTAATAATATTCAATGTAAGTTGAACCAATTTGAAATTAAAGGATTTGTTTTTAGTGTATTAAATAGTTTGTTAATTATATCTTAATCCATACTTATCATTAAACATCAACAATAAATGCAATAATTAATTAACTTAATATTTTATATTTTGATGTACAACATGGTGTATAAGATTTTTTTATTTATTGTGTTATTATATATTATACAATAATAAATAATATATATATGTGTGTGTGTGTGTGTGTGTGTGTGTGCGCGCGCGCGCGCCCAACGAAGAAGTTTACGTATTTGATCCTCCTTTGATTATTTTGAAACTATACATACTTTTTAAAGAAGGTACCAGAAATAGCATGTGAGAATTGCATCTGGCTGATGTTTGTAGAAAGAAAATGGCGGCCAACATAGAGTTTAAATAAAGTATAGAACTAATTTTGTATTTTTCTCAAACAAAATTTTATTTTTTAATTATTAATTTAAAAAAATCTAATTAAATAGAAATAATTAAATGAAAACTAAATAGCAATATACATTTAATAAATCCGACCTATTCAAACCTGAAGTAATTTAACAACTGTTAAAGAATTAACAGCTGTTCAACAATTTGATTTAATAATGCAGTACAGTGAGATTCTTAAGTGGGAGAGAATTTATTTATTTTGTCCGCCATTTTGTTTCTAGAAACATCAACCAGATGCATTTCTCACATATTATTTCTGGTACATTCTTTATAAAGTATGTATAGTTTCAAAGTTATCAATGGAGGAATGAGAAAATAATAGAGGATCAAATGCGTAAACGTCTTCGTGGGACAAACTGTATATATATATATATATATATATATATATATATATATATATATATATATATATATATGTAAAAGGACTAATAATGCGTAAGTATGCTTATGCGTAATGATGACTTATTTATACATGGTTTGTGCTTCATTTTTATTCTGGAAAACCTCTAAAATGTCAAGACAAATGCGTAATATAAGCATAAACCACATATTTCTAATTAAATGTTCTATTAAACAGAGTTTTTAAACAATTTTTAATTTTTCAAACGCTTATACGATGTGCACAACTATTTATTACAGTCAATAATGGTATAATAAAGTTTTATATAAAACTTAAGACTTGAGGCAAAGTCGGTATTGCTCTCCCTCTAGGCTAAACATGCTTTGCATTTTTAACTCAGAATGTTTTCCCAGTGTGAGCTGAAACAGTCGTTAAAGAAAGTCGTTAAAGCGTTATTTCAAACAAGAATCGAGCAGTAAAATATTTTTAAATTGACGAATTAGGCAGCAAAAGAATGAGGTTTTAAATGACTAACTTAATATTTCGTTAGGTAAATTAATTATTTTATTTCGATTATAAAGTTGGACAATTGCCAATGCATATTAATTTTATTTTTAAATAAGACCTACTCAGTTTTTTTAATAACCTATTAACTGTTCCTATAAAGGTCATAGGCCTAAATATATTACAATTTTTGTGCTAGAAAAAATGTAATTCTAATACCTTTGATGTTTTGTCGGTTAATATTAATGAAGCTCGTAAGCCATCGTTCAGCTTCGATCGTTGTATACGTTAAGAAAAAGTCAAAATGTCAGGAAAAAGTACACGTGTGGAACTCGGGGAGTTATTGACAGAAGCGAAACTTTTGTTAAGGATATCTTTGCTGTATATGTCTACAAATATCTTGTTTTGTTTAAATAAATAAATACTTAAACCTAGCTTAGATATTATTTATTGTAGGTATATTAAAAGATCAGTTTATTTTACATTAATTCGTAACGATCAGCTGATTTCATTGAACAGTTGATAGGCTATAATACGTTTTAGATTATATTGGTGAAAGTAGAAATACTATCAACAATTATTATAAAAAGTTTGTATTAGTTTCGAAAGTATTATAAACGGTTACAACATGCACGTGTTCATGAACTAAGGACTAAAACCAAAGCAACACAACGTTTTCATATAATACGCTATAATACGCGTGTACTCTTATCGAAAAGGAGAAAGAGGAAGTAAGACAGAAGTAGAGAGATGGAATTAGTTTGCTCGTTCGTTTCATATTTGCGTTACATTCTTCCGTTCGCAGAATTTCTTTCTATTCACTCTCGCCCAAGCTAACAGTAAAGCTTAGAAAAAGCTTAGTGCTGTTTTTGGCGCAAAATGGGCTGCGATTATCCCTTAGTATTTTACAATTAATTGTTTAAAATTACCATTAACTATTAAAATTTGTTACTAAATGTAAATAAACGTAAAAAGTAACAATAATTAATTATTATTATCTTCATAAAAATGTAAGTAAAACAAATAATTACGCATTAAAATTAACTTCATACCATATTTTTCTGATTGTTAAGTGCATATATATATATATATATATATATATATATATATATATATATATATTGTATTGTATATTATTGCATATTGTATTATATATATATATATATATATATATATTGTGGCTTAAAAAAGTTCAGCGTTTTTATGATGACATTTTGACTTTTTCTTAACGTATACGACGATCGAAGCTGGACGATGGCTTACGAGCTTCATTAATATTAACCGACAAAACATCAAAGGTATTAGAATTACATTTTTTCTAACACAAAAATTGTAATATATTTAGGCCTATGGCCTTTACAGGAATAGTTAATAAGTTAATAAAAAGAGCTGGTGTAATTACTACTATCGTACCTGATATCGAACCTGGCAGCAGATATCAGAAGAAGGAGGCTTCGGTTCTATGGACACATCAGTAGACTCCCAACAACGAGACTTGCCAACAGAATCCTTAAGTATATACAAGGTGTCAAATCAACAACGTCGTGGATCGCACAAGTCAGAATAGACCTACATGACGCAGAAATAGACTCAACAGACGTTGAAGACAGGAACGCGTACAGGAGAAAGATGCTCGGTTGGAAGGTCCCAGAGAATGAAATCCCAAAGAGAGCAGGGGTAAAATGGACGGAGGAGCGGAAGAGGATCCATGGGGACAGGATGAGGAAGGTGTGGAGGATTAGAAGGAGCAAGACATGAGTCGGAGTGCTTTGCGTGATCCAACAGGTGAGATAATAACAGGGTAATATATAATAATAATAATAATAATAATAATAATATATTGTGACATTCACAATATAATTAATATTTGTATTTATTTACGGAACTTTCAAAAAGCATTTTACTTGTACGATCAAGATACATTTTTTGAAAATTATTTGTAGTTATATAATTGTACAGTAGGCTATGTAAGGCGAAATAAAAGCAACAAAATATATGATTCTCTCCTAGAATCTACAGTTTTTTAGTTTAATGAAATAGTACTAGAATGATAACTTTTATGAGAGGGTGTGAGCAGTTACTGCTGGAGGTATCTTGCGGCAGAGTGTACAACTACAGTTAAATAGTATGCTTCTGTCTATTTTCTCAAACGACTTCCTCTGTCCTTGTAGCTGTAGAGATCGTAGTGGCAAATAGACCAATTACTTGGATTTTATTTACCTTCGATATCTAGTACGCATTATGGTGGATGTACTTCTAGTCTGTTTAAGTTCAATGCTTATACATTTGAAAATGTCGACGCTATACTTTGCCCACTAAAGAAGCCATATATTCAAGTAGTAAGTTATTCAGATATATAATAGTTATTTTCATTATATTTATACTTATGATGTGAGAATTTTATAAATTAAAAAAAAGAATGTAAAATAAGAGTTATTTAAGTTTTTTTTATATTGTTTGAACAATATTTTTTAAGTTTTGGAAAATTATGAAACTGAAGTACACTATTATAAATAATAATTTACATAATTATGTAATGGAAATTCCAGGTATTAAACTAAACAAAGTATAAAAATCATCACAAAATGTTGAGTAAAAGTTAAGTTAGCGACCAAAGATATTTCCTCGAAAGAGATCAATAAAAAGATTACTGGTAACGTGGTCTAAGCCTAAGGCATACTTTAACATTTACTTTTGTAAAGCTTTCTTCAGTCAGATTAATGGCTTTCAATTTATTTCCAACAATGAACAAAGTATTATTTTTTCCTGTTTCTCTTTTTTATTTCTAACTAACCTATTAATCCTGGTATTGTAAAAAATATCTTTTTTTTTAAATTAAATGTGCTTATTGTACAAACGCATAAAACGCCTAATAAAGAAAAAAAATTTAAATAAAACTGAGAGAGAATCAAAATATATTTGTTTAATACGTTTTTCAAAGATTAGATGGACATAAGCTTATTTGGGCCTATTGCAGGTTATGTACAGGGTGTATCACAAAGAATGTGTTAGAATGTGTTCTACTAGTTAAAACAAAGAAAAAGTTTATACGCGTATAAACACTAGTTTATAAACTACGAGTACTTGCCTTTTTTATTTCTAACTAGATTATTATCCTGATTTTGTAAAAAATATCTTTTATTAAATCAAATATGCTTATTGTATAGACGCATAATAATAACAAAGAATCTTTTTTTTTGATAAATTTGAGAGGGGTCAAAAATACTTCTTTGATTCGCTTTTTACAACGTTATATGAACATAAGCTTATATAGACTTACTAAAGGCTATATACAGGGTGTATCACGAAGAATATGACAAACTTTCAGAACGTGTTCCATTAAATTTCTGCTCCTACATTTAAATTAAGCCATACTGAGTGCCTTAAAACATAAATTGAAAGAGACATTTGGTGGCTTATATGAATAAAGGACTAAAAACTGTTCTTGTAATACATTAATTTAAAAATATCTGTTAAAACATAAAACATTAAACTTAAAAAATCAAATTTTTTACTTTTGGAATGAAATAAGTTTGTTAAATGACTAATAAATGAACTAAACTTTCAAATAAAACTTATAGAGAATTTAAGTATGAACAAAATTATTTAAATAAAGTCTATAAAAAATTCAAAACGTAAAAATTTTATTAAAAATTAAGTGTGCCAAAATGCTGAAGACTTTAACTGGGTACTGATAAATGATACAAAGTTATCAATAGTACAAAAATGAGAATTATTTTATTACTACTATCGTACCTGACAGACAGACTCTTTAGTGAAACATGGTGATGAGTACTCAGAACTTACGGAAATTTCTGCAGGAGTACCTCAGGGTAGCGTTCTTGGACCTACGCTGTACTTGCCCTTTACAAGGGACATAACTCAAGGAAAATATACAAAAATAGCTACTTTTACCGATGATACTTCTATTCCACTTCGATGGCATCAGCGGACACGGTAGAAGCAGCTACTAAGGAACTTCAAGATGCCCTTGATAAGGTCAGTGCTTGGACAAAGAAGTGGAGCATAGAATTAAACGAGTCAAAATCAACTCATGTAAATTTCACAAACAAAAGAATAAATGCAGTGCCTGTGTTTCTTAATTGTGAAATAATTCTTTGTAGAAATGAAGTAGATAAAAAGTACCTTGGCATGGAATTGGATGCTAGGTTAAACTGGAAGGCACACATTAAAAAGAAGAAAAAAGAACTTGATGTTAGGTATAGAAAAATGTACTGGTACCTCGGCAGAAAATCAGAATTAGAAGCTTATAATAAGCTCTTGTATAAACAAGTGCTAAGACCGGTGTGGACATATGGGGCAGTTTTGTAGTTATAGGGCTGCGCCAAATTGTCCAACATTAAAATTGTACAAAAACTCCAGAACAAATTATTGCGGACAGCTATTGGTGCATCGTGGTATACCAGGAAAGAAAATATCCATAGAGAAACTGTTGAAGAAGTGATAAGGTTCTTGATATACTGCACCTAGACACAAGAAGAGACTTCTAAACCACGTCAACAAAGAGATACTGAATCTCAATAGCAGTGACATTGTGAGAAGGCTTAAAAGAAAGAAGCAGTTGGACTTAATATACAGATAAAGTTATATAGTGGAATAATTTTTTCTTAATGTTATTGTATTTCAATGAATACTGTTAGTTAATTCTTAGTTGTAGTTGTACAATAAAAAAACAATAATAAAAAAATATTATTACTAAAAGAATAAACAAACAATCGACATTTTTTAAAAAACAAATATATCAAAAATTAAATTAACTTGAAAATTAAAATTAATGCTTTTGTATTGTACCAATGATAAACTTCAGATACCTTAAAATTATTAAAAGTACAGTTCCGAGACATCTTTTATTCAATTTTTGTGGTCAAAAAATTATTTCTCGAAGTTATTAAATTCATAGAGCTACTCAAACAACCATTTCAGTTTGCGAATATGTTTGTATTTTATAAGCAGTACAAAACGAACACAGCAGTAAAACTCGTACCTTTTTTATCTTATACTTTTTATTTAAAATCAAACTTCATAATAGTAATGAGTGTGAAAACCTGCATATTAAAGGTTTTAAAACTGTAAAATTTAAGAAATTTGAATTTTACTATTGATAACGTCAGACACCTAAAAATTATTAGAGGTACAGTTCTGAGGCCTTTTTTATTTAATTCCTCTGGTCAAAAAACCACCAAATCTGTCCCTTAATTTACATTCCGGGGACAATATGACTTAATTTCAATGGAGGAGCAGAAATCAGGGCAAAATATTTCGCCAGCCGTAATTCGTTAAAAGATTTTTAATGGCAGCAGTTTCGAAGAGCTTGAATAAGTTTCACTGGGTAACGAAGTTTTCCAAGCTATTGCAAAAATCAGTTTCTGTGAAATCACTTTGTGAAGAGTTGAAAGGATAAATCTTCTTTCTTTGTTACTTTATTGTTTAACGTACAACCTTTATGCCTTCTTCTTTACTAGTAATCTTTAAAAAATCTTTTCTGAAAGAATTTGCAATCAACTTGTTTTCACTGCTTTGTTCAGGAAAGTGGCATCTGAGCTGCACTCCTTATACGTGGGTAAATGTAGGCTACTGTCTTCCAAGTCTTGTTATAAAGTACGTTTAGTGGAAACTATTTAATTTTCAAAAAATGTGCACTAAAATTTTAAAAATATGATTTTTTAAAATTCTCGTAGAGTATTAATTTTATCATGTAGTTTAACTGCTAGTTTAATCATAGTTAAGCCTAATGTGGAAATGTTAATTAAGTTTTCAGGTTAATATGGATACGTCACTATGCGTAAATGTTTAGTTATGAAACTGTATTTTATATTTACATTAATTTGATACACAAAACTAAAGTCTCAAAATATTTTATTATTTTTGTTTTGATATTTGTTATTCAGTGATTTACACCGTTAGACTATGAATTATTTTCGTGTATCCTTTTTCAGTTCACCGTATAACCCAAGAGGAACATGCTAAAAACCTTGGAAATTGCAGGTTTTTAAAACAAAAACTACAACTCCGATATAGTTCAAACTTTGAAAATAAATGTTTCTAAACCATTTATCGAAATATTTTTTTAAAGATGATGGTGATCAAAATATGAGCAAAGTTAGTCAAATTGGTTTTGAGAAATTGTGTATCAAAATTTGTTTGTTTGTTTTTGTGTGAAAAGTTATCTCTGTAGGAAGTGTTAGGATTTGGGACTCTCATAACTGGGGTTCTTGAATAAATTGAACAATCAATGGTTCATATCTACTTTTAATGGTAACAATATCCCTTAACAAATAATTTACAACTACTATATATCTGTCTTGTACTTTTGCACCCGGTGACAATCTAAGAGTAAACACTATTATGTGATCCATGTACTAAACATTTCCCTAAAAATATTCTAATATCCTTACTCAAAAATTATGACCCAAAGATACTCAAAAAAGGGAATAAGTGTACGCAGAAACTGTCTACTCATCCCACCCTGTCTTTCTGTTACTCTTCAGCAGCGCGTGGCTGAAACGACTGTCCGGAGCACCAGTCGCCGCCATCCGACGTTAAGTTGGCCACTAAACGGATTCTCTGATCGGGGGAACAGTCTAGACAGTCTAGTCCCTGACATACTTCTTCTTTAAGCTTTTATTGATACTGTTGTGTCCACATGCCTCGTTGTTCTATAACAACTGGCAGTATGTTAGTAGTTTCATAATTTTTGTGTCTGTCATTCATTAGTGACTCTTTGACTTTACTCTTTACAATCTTCCAAATTAACAATTATAATTTTGTTCTCTTACTTATCGTCTATTGAACACGTAGACCTTATCTCTACATGTGCTCATCTCATAACACATAACATATAGCATATAACGTATAACGTATAACGTATAACGTATAACGTATAACGTATAACATATAACGTATAACGTATAACGTATAACGTATAACGTATAACGTATAACGTATAACGTATAACGTATAACATATAACATATAACGTATAACATGGCACTCTAGAACTGTCTGCACTTATTTTATTCATACTTATTGTGTGTGTGTGTGTGTGTGTGTGTGTGTGTGTTTTATTGTGTACTGTATTTTATAAAAAATGAATTAAATTGATTGTTACCCTGACTTTTGTGATTATTTTTTTATATTTACGTAAAATTTAAGCAAAGCCTGATACACTCGTTTGGAGAAATTAGTCCAACTTTTGAGTTTTATTCTTCAATTGCTTTCGAGACAGACATTTTAAAAGAAAACAAAAATACAATTTGTTTGTGATGTTAATTTTAACCTCTATTAATGACTTAATTGAATGTCAGAAAGTTTCCAACATGTTTTTGCATAATTTATATAAATTTATATTGAATTATTATTTTACAGAAGTAATGTTGAACTTTAAATTAGTTTAATTGCAAAACATGAATCTGACATCATCCACGGAGACGACAGGAAGTAGAAAGTTTAAATAGATGGCGTTGCCTGGCTCCTTCCTTCGCACCACGGATTTCCGGTACAGTCAACATAAATTTTGTAACTTTCGTTCGAACACGGCTTCTAAGTAAATTACAGGCACACTTTTCATGACCATGTAAACAAAATACTGCTCTTTCTAAAATAAATCGTTTTTCAAATTAGAAATTTAGTTCAATTTAAGTTAAATTTAACTGTAATTTAATTAATTAATTAATTGTCATTAATTTAATTTAGTTAAATTAAATTAGATTTAGGTAGTTACTGTAAATTGTAGTCCTGTATGTCATTTAAGACGCAAAGTTTGTAACAGAATGGACATGTTGAGAGCAATTTCTGCAGTGACCTCGAAAGTATTTTTCAACAAGCACCATTAGAAAAAGCAAAAAAAATATATGAAAAAGAAGTAGGATGAAAGTATTTAAAGTATTTAAAGTAGAAGTGGCCGATCTATTAAATTGTCATACTTGGATAATGCGCAGAACGGGTGATGCTTAAAGTTTATAGTTTAGGTTCTGTATTAAAAAAAACTTAAGGCATTATAAGAAGTAGGTTATTGTTTAGTTCATAATATTTATATTTGAAAAATGTAATATTGAAGTTATTGTTAAAATGTGAACAAATAATGTAACTGAGCCGCCTCGGTGGTCTAGTGGATAGCATACTAGGCTTTCACCCTGAGGACCCGGGTTCAATTCCCGGCGAGGGCTTGGCATTTTCATACGCTATAAATCATCCCACCGTCTGCATTAGCCCAAGTGTGCACAATAGTCGGACGTTAAACACAAAAAAAAATGTAACTATTTTTACAAAATAATTTTGTCAATAAAAAAAAACACGATCCATCCCAGTTATACAGTTTTATTTACACGTGACAATAGCTTGTTGAATCCCCTTTGAATCAGGGTCAACAAAATGTGTTAAAAGAATGGTTTATCCGATACATGACAAACTGTCAATTCTATGGAGAGTGCAGGGATACTTTTTTTGTTATATATTATGTTTGTGTATCGCCTGTTATTCTTTTTAATAAAGATATATTATTTAAATAAAACATATAGGCTAAGTATTTTTTTTATTTTCTGTATCTATAGAGAACATACTAACATACTAACATTTTATGTAGTATGTTACGATATGGTTACAGTAGATTAATTCAAATAGTGTTTCTATGCATATTTTTTGAAAAGAAGTGAAACATGTTTTGCAGAATCTTATCAATAACATGCAAGACCAAAATTGCGCTTTTACAAATTACTCAATGTTTTGGTATTCAACAGTACTTATGTGTTGATATAACTAATTTGATAAAACAGGAATATAATTATCGCAACTAATTGTTTACATTTGATAATCATAACGATTTGTATAATGCAATTAAATTAAATTTATTGTTTACTTTAAAAAATGTTTTATGTTTGTCACGACTTTGTAATTTTTTCATAAGTTATAATAAGCATTTTACGTATTTACTAGGTGATAGTATATAAAAAAAACTGAATGTTCTTATCGAATATATATATACAAGTGCTTTAGTATATTTAACAAAACTCAAAAAGTATATTTTTTTAATTTTTCTTATGTACTTATTAATTTAAAAGGAAAATAGTTACCAGTCTAACAGCCTGTTTAGTGTATCAGTCTCTTCACACCTACGCTTGTGACCGCCATTTTCTCTTGAGGTAATGACAAGCCTTACCAAGCATAACCTTTAAACAATTAAAATACGTTCGAGGTATATTTCTTTTTGATTTATTACAGTTAAAAATGTAAATAGTTTAACTAGTATAGATTGGGAATGTAATTAGTGCTAAGAATGACAGCACTATGAGCTTTAAAGGAACTGCCGAAGCCTGTGGATGATTTTAAACACTCCTTTCTGCAATCTATCGTCGGTCCAGAGTGTGGATAAACTGAGTTGTAAAGCATATAGTTGTTCTGAGCACATCTGTAAGGGTCAAACTTAAATAATTCGTCAAACATATACCTAAAGTTTTCAAACTGTTAGCTTAGCAACATTAATTTTTTACAATATTAAATTCACAAGAGGGATATTTTCCTATTACTTCCTTGTTACGTAAGTAGTACGCAACAAAATCAATTACTTAAAGTTATCAGTTTAAAGAATTACACATCTTTGATAAATATGTCAAAAGTATACACCACAGCAGATGAACAATACAGTCTTCATGTTTACTACTCGTACATGTCGTCATAGCCAACATTTGTAATTCAGAATTAATTGACGGGGATAAAACGTAATATTATCACAACTAAAATAAAGGAAACTAGGAAAAACCTATACGTCTTTATTGTGCGCTGAAAGAAACTAAAGTTTCGGCAAAAAATATGGTCTAAACAAACATGAAATCACCTCGTCACGCAGTAAATTGAGATTTTCTTGAAACCCAAAATCACTCATTAATTCAATAAAACATAACTATTCGGAATATATAACATCACATACAACGAATAGACGTACGGCATTAGGTAGGCCGGACCTTTATTCGCTGCTAGATTTAAGTAGCATTTACAAACATCTACAATGACCAAAGAGGAATCATACTTTGCAAAACAGCTCAAAGGCTGTGACCACAACATCAAAAATAACATTAGTGTTTTACATCTTTTCATGTTTTTAACATTCATTTTTTATTCTTTCTTTTATAATTAATCAAGTTTTAAAAATGGTATATTTCCAGATAGACGTAAACATGCGTTAGTAGTACCAATCTATAAAAAGGTGACCGTTTTAATATAAAGAATTATTGGCCTAGATGCAAATTTTATCGAAAATTTTGGAAAAACGTATAAACAATAGACTGTTTGACTTTTTGGAAGAGCAACTTTTTTTGAGTGAAAATTTATTTGTATTTACAACTGGTATAAGTGCAGAAGGTGCTCTTCTCAAATTTATTTTGGGAGTTATTAATGGTTTAAATAGGAACCATTAAAAGCATTAAATGGAGGAAAAGAAATTAGTGAAATTATTTTAGACATTGTTAATGCATTTGATATTGTTGATCAGAACTTTTTCTGGTTTATATAAATACTCTATTAATTCATTTGCCTATGATATGACCCTTTGCTTTGTCCACGACCCATGGATGATGCGCACAAGGACATGAAGTTGAACTTGTGTGCCATTCGATTGAGGTTTTCTACACATTTCCTAGTTTTAAATACAGAAAAAACTAAATTTGAAAATTTTTATCAGATACCCAAATTCTTAATTCGTTATCAAAAATAAATATAATGAATGTATATGAAAATAAACGACTTTTTACAAGGCACGAACAGGCACTGAACTGGTAGAGTCGGTAAAATATCTGGGTATAAATATTGACTCTGGTTGTACCTGGAAGTCATATATAAATTGTTTTAAAACAAAATTTATCTAAACCCTAAGCATGTTTCTCCTTCTAAAAACACACTGTCCTCTTTTTGTTTTAAGATCAGTATACTATTTATTGGTCCATAGTACAATAGAGTAGGCATATGGAATATCTTGTCGATGGGGTGGAACATATTCATCGACTCTGATGACAAAAATATACCATCAGAATAACCACTCATGACCACTCATAGCGATTGAAATAGTCATTCAATGCCAGCTACATTTAGATTTTTGAAAGTATCGGTTTACAAAATATTAAAAAAAATCACACAGTAGGAACAAGCCATTATTGCATAATTTATAAATTACATATAAGAAAACATATTTGCTTTTCAGTTACAAAGCCTAGTAAAGCTATTTATTCAAATATTGTATTCGTTTTTAGCGCTTAGAATTTTCAACCAAATTTTGGTTAAAACAAGACAAAGTTAGCTAAATTTTTAATCATTGATAACGTAGTTATTAAATTTAGATAATGTACACACATTTATTTAATATATCAAAATAATTTAGCTAGAAGATTCAGACCAGCTGTCAGTACACTATTTGATAAAAATAATTCATGTTTTAATCAGTTATTTATAAAAATATTTATTAATTTCCTGATAGTTTTACTTTATCTAACTTAACTACAGTTCAGAGAAGGTCATTGCAAGTCGTAATTTATTATGTTTTGTGTTTAATATGCATTTTATATATTATATGTACTTTGTCTATTAAATGTTTTTTTATTTTAGAAAGTAAATGTCTTCTTGTATCAAGTTATTATTAGAAAGGCATGTTTTTTTTTGGTTTTAATTTCAGTAAAATATTATCGTTTGTCAAGTAAAAAAATCCAAATGCAATGCTTAAAATGTAAATAAAATATGCAAACAGTCTGCATCAGCCTAAGAAATGTTGTGTATTGTCATAGTAAAGGACGAAATTCACGCCACAGCCCGGCGCGACCCTCTCCTTATACTGCTGCATAACAAATTAAATTCATTAAAGTTAAAATGCAATTTTCAATACAGTAGCTCATCTTTACAGTACATAGGCCTCTCTACACAGCACTTGTTGGCTGGCACAAGTGAGGAACGTAGGCTGGAACTCAAGCACAGTGAATGTATGCACACTCACATCAGAAGACATTATTAAAAATTTATATGATATACTGATTTTTATCTGCCAGTGTGTGTGTGTGTGTGTGTGTGTGTGTGTGTGTGTGTGTGTGTGTGTGTGTGTGTTTTATGTATATAACTGAATGTGTATGGATGTGTTTTGATTTGTTTGTTATTTTTTAATTGTATTAGACTGTGTTTATTTATATTGTTTTAAAAAAAATTAAAGTTGTTTAATGTTCTGAAGATTTTCAAAATTGAAAATTCAATAGTATAATGCATGACTGCCTATAAATGACCGATGTTTTAGAAAAAGAGTGTTTAAAACCTGAAGATAATGGAAGGCTGTCCTAACCGGTAAAAACATAAAATTTTTTGGACAAAAGCGGCAATTTAACCAAAAGGATAGCTTTACAAACTTAATCTTATTTCGAAAGGAATACCTCATCACATGTCTATTTAAAAAGAACTTTGCTTTAGTCTAAAACCTATTATACTACACACAATACAACTATAAATTAGTAAAACTATTAGTAAAGTTAGTAGAAACTAAAAATACAGAATCGATCAAAACTTGAACGAAAGTTTTTGGTTCATCGAACTGGTTGAATCGATCACACCAGTTCGGGAGTGATCAACAAAAACACAAAGTCGGTGTACTTTCTCCATATCCGATATTATATAAATATTCATAACTCTAATAAGTGTAACAGATTTGAAATATAAAATATAAACAAATAAATAAATAAAATATAAACAAACTCCAAGATTTCTGTAAAACATTACCTACTAATTTATGCAAAGAAAATTGTATAGGATATGCACTGATAATTCATTATTCCTTTTATTAATAAATTAGTGTATTATTATATTATTTATTCAGGAAAACATTTCATCATACATAAACAAAATGATAATGAAATGAATTTGTGAATTAACAGCTATTTATATTTTAATTGTTACATTAGTTAACAATTCTAATAACATATGCAGAAAGTAGCCTACACATTAGTAATGCGATGTTTTCCTGTACGTGTGAGTACAGATCTTATATAACATATTAATTAGTTTGAATTAACTTAACTAGAAGTTCTGCTGTATGCTATAGTTTAAATTACAGGCCATACTCGCTAATTAAGGTAACTAATTAAAAATTTCATTAAAATAAATTGGCATTCTTGAAGGAATTTGCCTTCCTCTGGAGCACATTTAACTATTTTATTCTATAAATAAATATATTAAATTAAGTGTTATAATTTATTTAAGAAACAATTTTAAAAAATAATAAAAAAGTATTCATGATTTTTCTTTTCTTTTTCAATATTGTAAACATAACAATTTTAGAAATGTTTTAAAGCTTGTTTACACAATATTCAAATTTAAAGAAGTTACAAATAATTAATTATTTTAACAAAAATAGTTTGAAAATAACAATGAGTTTGCAAAAACTAAACATGTATTACCGTAAGCTAGGATACATGTACATTTTCTAATTATCTAATTTTTATTTGAAAAAATATCAATTAAAACGATGATTAGATCTAGTACCATTTTATGTGCTCAGATTTTGTACTGAAAAATACGTTTCGAGGGGTTCTTGAAATATTTTCTGTTTAACTGTTCAAAAATATCAGGTAGTGGACGTTTTTAAAACTCTTAGAAGTCCTCCTATTTAAAAATCTTCTTGTACCATGGAAATTACGGTTAAAATATGCATACATTACCATTTTGAAATTTTCAAATTTAATTGAAAATTCAAAAAATGAACTCGACTGCGGAACTATCCATTTTCGTATTTTTATTATAAAATATATTAATTACACTTTTTAGAAGATAAAAAAGTTGAAGTATCAAAATAATATTTTCTTAAATTTGAAAACACTTGATTTCACCAGGATAATCAGCATTAAGATCCGCATACATAAGCAAATACAATTTTTAAATTTCATACGTTCACTGGCAGATTCATTTTTTCAATATCAGTGGAATATGAAAATTTTAAATGCTTAATTTTAATATTGACTAAGATGTTTTAAAAATGAATCATGTTGAAAAATTCGTGTATCCTGCGTGATGTTAATACATTTCGTCACTTTTAGGAAATTGTCTTCTACTTTGTTTACAAGACAGCTGTGGCATTTTTTTATATAGCTGAGAAAACGTTTTTAAACGTTTTCAGACAAAAGCGTTAAAAAATTAACTCTTGAAGTAAATAATTTTAGCTTAACTTTTTAGTGCGCGATAACAACTATTTTGTATTTCTGTAACAATCAGAAAAAAATATTTAAGTGAATGACAAAGTGGTATTATCATTTGAAAAGGTTAACGGCTCTATAGTACTTGTAAGGAGAGATGATTCTTGTACGTCATCGATTTGGAGGCAGATGACGAGATATGTAGCAACTGTGACTATCATCTGAAACATGGAACAAAATTTAAAAATTAACAAAATCACGTATCCTGCTAAGAAATAACAACACTCAGATTGCATGTGTGTGCGTCAAGCACTCAGCTATGTCTGGCCTGGGATATTGCATTCTGCAGCAACGACGGCCATTTTGAAACTTGGGTGTGTGAGGGAATGCGGTGAGGATAACGCACAACAGTAGTATTAGCAACCAACGGCTGAAATTCTTCAGAAAGTGTACACACTTATAGAAGGAGATAAGGGGTGAAAATAGAACCCATTGCCCATGTTTTTATATCTTCTTATTAGTTCGTAGATCCGGCCATCTGATACAGAAAAATTTCCTAGACCAGATTAGCGACCACCTTGCTCTTTTGAATAAAAACTCAAATGTACAAACAACCTGTGCAGAAACTGGTGGAAATATTATCGCGCAGTCATATTCACAAGTTTTATGTAAAGCTAAGCCATTTTATTAGCACTTTGTTTTTTTTTAGACTGCATTAGTCTGTTAAAAACGTGGACAATGTTAACTGTAAAATGTACCTTTCAGTATTTCACTTCTCGAGTCCTGAGTTGTTGACACCATTAGGATTATGCCTAAAGTAGCACAATTTAGGTACCGTCGTGGCCGCTGGAAAGGGGTGTTAACTCTTGCAGAAAATACGCTCTGAATTCGATATACGTTCGCGCATCAAGTATTTGATATTTGAAAATCGAGTGTGTACGGATTTCCTCGGTGTGTCAATATAACGCTTTATTGGCCTTGCAAAGAGGCAGGGATAAGGCCTGCATAATTTTCATTGACCACCGTATTGAACAGATAAGGAAAATAGGCTTTCTTTTTCTTTTCGAATCGAATTCTTACTGGAACTAAGGTATGTAGTTCAAAGAATCAAAGAAACATTTCAATGAGGATGTCGCGCATGATCAGTTCCCCAGTTAATTGGGTAAGACATGCTTGAAAAGAAATTGAAATCAAATAATGTAAGCTATAGCAGTATTCGTTTTAAATATCTTACATGAATCCATTTCTCCGAAGACAAGAGTGCGTTCCAAGCAGATCTGAAATGTGTTTGAAAAGTATACACATTTTTACATATACCTCATACATTTTAAAAATATAGGGGAAGCCTACATTAAATGTCAAACATCTAGTGAATACAACTGTCTATATTTAGACTACCTAAATATTAATAAATGAAAAAATTAAGAAATATAATTCAAAATTGGAAGAAAGCGTGTAAAAGTTAAATTTGCTAAACACTTATTATAAATATAACACTTTTATTTTAAAGTTTTGAGTTTTAAGTGAACAAGTAGAAAACACAAAAAAATGAATAACGGTGCATAAATAAATTATTAAAAAACGTATCTTTCCAACTTTAACAAATAGCTCGTGACATTGCGTCATTACTTAAATCGATGTTGTAACAATAGGCCCTATCAATGTAACCCTTCCTTCTTTATCATGTTACCTTTTTGTGGCTGGTCATTTGCTAAATAAATTCCCCCTTCTTCTTTCATTTTAGTTTTGTTGTATGTGTGTATTTCATTTATTACCTAGAAATATTATGTTACATATTTTAAATTAATAAAAAAAAATTCTGAAGTAAATATTTGGAGAAAGTGTTATTTTTGCATTCATTTCAGTATGTAAAGTTTTCCATAGTACCATCTGTTTTTACTCTGATTTGTAATAATATTTATGTAAATCTTTTTTAATAATATCATATGTGTTGACATTATTTTATTCTGTGCAGTTTATTAGGCCTACATATTGTGTGTATAACAGAATATTGATGCTTTTTAAACTGAAACCTAGAGGCCTAATATTTTTTTAATTAAAATTCTTAAACCTGTTTTAGGCCGTAAATCAGTTTACTTTACAGAAAAATAAATGAAACTCTATTAATTATTGAAAATAGGCTTATAACTAATTTACAATGCACATTCAGGTTTAGTTTTAACGGAGGAAAAACCGTATTGTATTGCAACTAGCTAGTAATTAATTGCAACCATATTGTTTTGGCGCAACGAGCTATAAACCACATTATCGCAAGTGCAATCGATTAGCCATAGTGTGTTCATGAGTTTTCACAAGTTTCGATAAGCTTTAAGATGGGATTTTTAAACAATAAAGAGCCTGAATGTCAACGTCACTTATATTAGTAATTTTTGAAATGGATTTACCACGAAACCCAACAAAAATGTTTGATTGAAAAGGCGTGATTAAAATTGACATTGCGAATAAATATTTGATTCATAATTATTTCCCTTAATAAACTTGGGTTCATAATAAAGGCTGAAGAGTTATTTATTTTAGTTAACGCATTGGCTTACTTTAATTTTTATAATTAATAATTATAATTATTAAGAATTAATAATTATAATTCTTATTAGAATTATTGGAGGAGTCATATTGCAAAATCCGAGTCAATGAAATATGTTCATATTTTGAACTTTAGAGAACTTTTTTTTGTGGTAGTTCAATTATCATACAACCTAAATGTACAAATATAGTTTATATATTCATTATTATGAGCATTGATATATGAGACTTGTTTGATAAACAATAAATTAATTCATCGGTTTCAAAGGAATGGTACTATAAAAAAAGTAAAATATTTACTTTATTATACAATATGAAATTTTGATTTAACATAATTGTATTTGGCGTTAAAATAAGCACAAATTAACCTATTGAAATTTGAATGGAAATAGGTAATGGTATTATGGTTTTTTTCAGTCTCGGAATAGTCGCCATTTTAACAGCGGTTTGGATACGTTTTCCTCTTTTTGTTGTTAAATACGAAAATGCTTGCAATTTCATGGAAACAATATGTCAGTTTATGTGATGGTTTTAGATTTTGTAAGTTTTAGGAAATTTGTTTCCATGATATCAGCGAGACAGCTGATTATTGCAATTATTTTGTAAAGTTGAAATGTTGGTAACTGGTAAAGGTTATTTTTAACGAGTAAAAGTGTGGTAACTCTTTACAAAATTTATTTTAATCTGAAATTTTATATACATTTTTTAATGTAAACAAAAGTATTCAGAAAATTCTGACATACACTTCTTTTATATAACAATCAAGATAGTCTGGACATTATTTTCTTCTAGAATGCAATTCGGTGTATTATTGATTGCCTTTATTCAGGACTCTCAAGGATAGTTTGGTACAGAGCCATTGATCTAGGTTGAGACTCAAAACCAATATAAATTTCATAAAATAGTATTATTATTATAATAATATTGTTTATGAGCAACGAAGCAATTTCATATAAATGGTTTCGTCAAACATAAAAACTATAAGTACATAGCATTAGATAACCTATGAAAGCTCTTGTATTTAGCGGAAATGACTGTGTGGTGCTCAGTACACAGGCCTTCCACTATTATCATGTACTTCCGGAGAGGGAACTCGGTAGCCGATGTGGTTAAGGCACCGGTCAGTTTGCTGTATTTCTGAACTGCGTATCTCAAGGTTCTTAGTTCTATCCGGAGTTACTGGCGTTCTCCGGATATCCTTATCGATAACACTGATTCCTCGTCCTCATTAAATGGACTGGTATTGACGTTTAAAAACAAATTCTCGGAGAGAACAATAGCTGAAAATTCAAAAAATTACTTTTTCCTGAAAAAACTTCAGATGTTGACGTTAGAATACGTGTCGTTCCAATAAATGGGACTACCACTAACACTGCCCGTTATTCGGTTAACCTTCTACGTTGTTTATTTCCTGATTGCTTGATTTCGAGGTTTGGGGATTTGCACATCCTTGGTCCCCAGGCCTCAATAATATGTGAGGCATAAATTTAAGGATTGTCTCAAGGAGCCTGTCTACAGTTAAAAACCCCGTACATTTGATGACCTTAGGACAAATACTCAAAGATAAGTGCAGCAGATCGACTAGGGGCCATTGAAGTGTGTCTGGTCCAGTTTGAACATTGTATTCAGGTAGAAATATTACGTGAATGACGTGATTTTTTCATAGTTAAATCAAGTATATACGCCATTTAAAAAAGTTCTCTGCGTTATACTGTATTTATGCAATAAAAAGTAATAAAGCTTCATTTAGAAATTAATGTTGTACTGATTATTTAAAAATTAGCACAATATTTGGAATCACTTGTTTATTATCTCGAATTAATAGTGCTGAATATTTTAGATTTTACACACTTTTATAAACATTTTAGCCCGTAATCAGAGAAAGTTTAAAATTACTCTATTTTTAGCATACTGTACTTTTATTAATTATTATTACGAGTATTTAAACCGTAATATTTACAAAGCAATAAGCTATTTAATATATATATATATATATATATATATATATATATATATATATATATATACATACATACGACTTTAATTAAAAAGCCGTAAATATTACGTCAGTAAACTACTTCACAAGATCTGTATAAATCAGCTGACCTTAGTGAGAAGGTCGCGGTCAAGAATAATGAAATTTCCAGCAGAGAAATACACGTAGTTGTTCATCATTCCTAGAGAAAAAACTTGAACCTGAAAAAAATGCAAACAAATCTCTGCTTAAAATCAGTGTTTCCCAATGTTAATTGAAATTGTACAGGATTTGGCTTCTAAAATATAGAAGAAGACCGATCATGATGTATCTAAAAGTACAGTAAAAGTCAGCCCAGTTAAAAAAATTAAGAAGTCCATTTTAAAATTTAAAATGCATGTGTGGTCATGGAATATTTCATTTTAAGAAAGCATGTCTTTGTTGAAAAAAATTAATTGTCCAAAAGGACACGAGGTATCATCTTGTTAATATATGAGCACCTAATTATTAACTTGATTTATGGTGTAATATTCACTTCAAGCAGATTCAGTATCTCTATTTTTACAAATAAATCTTTCTTCAGATAAAAATAAGTGTTTCTAACTAGATTGAACCATTATTTTAATTTTTAAGTGGAAGTATTTGTCATCAACTAGCATCAACATTTTAAATGAATGAACTTACGTTAAATAATTCTAAAGATTGCAGTTTAATGATAAAAACTATGGTTCGCCATTGCCACTTTATATTAAATAAACAGTCATAAGAAAATTAAATCATTCTTTTAGTTATTTATTAAATACTTTCCATTGAAAAACGAGCTATTGTGGCGGCCATAATGGCCATACCCAGACCCAAAACCTTGAAATTAGTACCAACCTGACTTCTACATCACTCCTTGAGAGGTGAGAGGTCGTTAAAATGTTATCCATCTATCTATCTATCTATCTATCTATCTATCTATCTATCTATCTATCTATCTATCTATCTATCTATCTATCTATCTATCTATCTATCTATCTATCTATATATATATATATATATATATATTTTTTTTTTTAACGTCTGACTTTTTTAACGTCTGACTATTGTGCACACTTGGGCTAATGCAGACGATGGGATGATTTAAAGCGTATGAAAATGCCAAGCCCTCGCCGGGAATTGAACCCGGGTCCTCGGGGTGAAAGCCTAGTACGCTATCCACTAGACCACCGAGGCGGCTTTATATATATATATATATATATATATATATATATATTGTGTGTGTATCGATTTTGTAAATGTCTAGGATAAATTCGTAACCTAACAAAATCGTTAAAAAGTTTTAAAATGAAGGTCACCTTTAAAAATTCGTAACTTTTTCCTTCATTGTTTTTCGAAAGTTTGACTTCACCAGCGTAATTAGCCAAATTTCATCCATAAATTTGTATTTTGAATATCCGTTAGGAATTGAATTTTACGGCGTTCAGGGTTCATTTTAGTATTTTCGACGTAACATGAATATTTAAAATGCTCGTGATTGCATATTTTAATGCTAATTATGGCAGTGAAGTCATAATTTCAAAAAATTAAGGTAAAGAAATTATTTTGGGGTTTATAACATGTAAGCGAGACAGCTGATTATCGTTATTAATTTTAAAAAACACAACCATCCTGTATGTAGGGGAAGTATTAGAAATCAGTAACAAAAGTCGAATAGGTTCTTTTACTGTTCAAATTTTTTAATTTTTTCTACTCTATTAAAAAAATATATATATGTTTACTCTATATATCGCTGGTTAAACGATATATCACAACAACCGATATCCTATTTGACATTTTAAATTTTATTCCTAGATATATTTCTACACCTTACAACCCTATGATAACTTATGCAAAAGATATACTATCGCGACACATCAAAATGTTTCAATGACATGATGGAAACTAATTTTTTTTTAAAATTGACAATATCACATCACTTTGCTTTTTTTCAAAAAGATAATTTAAACTGGTTATTTGAACAGAATTTAACTGTGATTATGATGACTGATTTTTTGATTTAATTTTTTTTCAAAAATATGTAAGTGTAAATACGTTTACACTTTTTAAGATTTGGAATGACACACACACACACAACACACACACACACACATACACAGACCATTTGATTACTGCTCATTACTAAGTCCTGAATGTGGGCCTTACAACCATGGCCACTCCAATCACAGATTCATTAAAGACCAGATATTCGCGTATTATTTACGTAGACTATGTTCAGGTTTCTTGTCTAAGCCTTATAAAACGTTTATAAATTAGCGTCGTAAGTATTGTTAAAACAAATTAGTTTCTTACATTTAATGTTAATTGTGAGACGAAATATATTTTAATTGTGATTGCATAATTGCTTTCGGTATGAATAGGCCGTCTTAAATCATGCAATACATAACCACATTAAAATTTAAATTATAGATTTTTTTCTAAATAATTCACTTGATTTAATTAAACACTACTTAAAGCTACTAGCTTGTACTATTAAATACTACCAACATTAATATTAATAATTACTTATTTCTTAGTACTTAGTACCAGTTAGTATACTACTTAATGAATATGGGTTTGAAATACTAAAAGTGCGAGATTTCAGATTTATAAGTGATAAAAACACTTTTAAATAGAGTGTGGAAAGAGTATTGGAATGGGACTAAAACTTACTTTGTATAATTGGACAATTTTTAGCAATTAGGTTTGAGAGTTATGGCAATCGTTATCAGCAGCTAACCTACTCTTCACATCTGTTTTAGAGCTCTGTTTTGGAAATTGTTTTTAATACTACTTAACATACTGAATTTATTATTTAATATTATGACTTTTAGATAAAGTATTCATATTATTCATGTTCATATTCTCATTACTCATATTCATATTCACATTATTATTATTATTAGTATTATTATTGTTATTATTATTCAGTCTCTATTTTGTTAAATAGTAAAAAATGTGTTAAAAAAAATTAAACTTGCAAAAAAGTTTTTGCTAAAATTCCTATTCTAAATACTTTCCTAAACCAAATTTTGGTACCACCAAAGATCTGATTTTTTAAGTTTTAAAATTACAAAAATTAATTTAGGAACTGTTTTGCAATTACGTTTTCACGGTTTATTAAACGAAATATTTACAATTTCTGTGAAGTTTGATTTTGATTTTGATTTATGAAAATTTACTGTAAAATAAATTTACTGTAAATTTACTCTACAAAGCAATAAAATATTGTTTTCATAAAAACAGGTCTGTTACGTTTTTATAGGTGATGTTTTATAGGGTCTGTTACGTTTTAAAAAATAGGTGATAAAAGACGCAAGCAATACAATAATTTATGTTGAACATATTTTACAACTAACATTTCAAAAAATATAAAAATATATTTTAAAAATACTTCAAAACTTACTTCATTCGAGATTGAAGAATGAGTGTAATGCTGTTGCAATCTGTGTACTAAGAGCACTGTTTTATTTGCCTGCAAATTAATTATGAAAGTTTAATTTTCATCAAAATAAATAGTTATAAATACATTTTATGTTCTAGTAATTGCGGATATGTTACAAATAAAACTACAAACATATTAAATCTTCAAAGTAAGTTTAACAATATTGATAGTTGAAATTGATAACGTTTTTTATAAAATATTTTTGTCTATTTATAGTCTTAGACAAGTCTCTTCTACATTATTACTTTCTATTAGAAAAAATATTTTACATTAACAGAAAGAGATAAAAGAAGACAAGGACATTTTAAAGTGGTAAGGTAAAGTTTCTTCGCCAATACTATTTCCAGAGTTTATACATTACAACCACACACACACACACACACACACACACACACACACACACACACACACACACACACACACACACACACACACACACACACACACACACACACACACACACACACACACACACACACACACACACACACACACACACACACACACACACACACACACACACACACACACACACACACACACACACACACACACACACACACACACACACACACACACACACACACACACACACACACACACACACACACACACACACACACACACACACACACACACACACACACACACACACACACATATATATATATATATATATATATATATATATATATATATATATATATATATATATATATATATTTCTAAAATCAATAGGTTTTGTTTTAAAATTGTTGGGATCACTTATGTTTAAGATACTTGAATAAATTTAAAAAAAAAAATAGGAAGATACCAATTTGTTTAATTATTGTATGCAGAAAACATTTTTTATTATATGCGTTACTTCATTTCCTTGCATAGAGTGGCCACACAAAGTCTAATACTATGCATTAGGTGTTTGTCAACCCACCTAAACATCTCAATGTTGGTCACGTAATGTCATGTATGGTATAAATGTATTTTACAATAAAGACTCTTTATAGAAACCTAAATCCGTTTAAGAATAACTATTAGGCTATTTTTGAAAGTTAACTCTTTCATTTTAAAACTTAATTGGTTACTTTATTTATTTTTAAAATAAAGTAACCAAAATAATTGTTTAACTTCAATAAAATCATGTTTTTGCTGTAAATTATTCAAAAAAACTATGTATAGCTAAATACTACATGAAAGTTGTCAACTTAAATACTAGAACAAATACTATGTTATTTAATTTTACAAGCTATACAGGGCTCGGTGGACGATGTGGCTAAAGCACCGGTCAGTCTGTTGCGTTCCTCAAAGTTCTTAGTTCGAAGCGCTGTTACTACCTTTGCTTCACCCTTACCGTTAACTTCGATTTCTCGTTCTCAAACACACATATAAATCAATAAGAAGTTTAGCTTATTATTGCTGTTTTTTAATAACGCACCATTATAATTTATATTCGTAAAGGATTAGAAAAAAATGTAATGTTTTTCAACAACAATTTTGAACAGATAACAAATCAACTTTATTTTGAATCTTCTAAGTTCAGTTTCGGAGATAGTAAAGTTATCTCTCAAAACTGAGATTGGAGAGAGCGATTTATCGATAAAATTTGGAATAGTCTTGAGAAAGAAGATCTGTAAAAATAATGATTATAGACTTTTTAAAAGTACAAAACCTTCAAAAAAATTTATAACTAGGTACTAAATAACGTGTTATATCTATTTAATTATTTTCTAAGGAAAAAATAATATTTTAAAATCAAACCTCCAAAGAAGCCAGATGACAAGATTCGATCATTAAGATCAATGCTGAGAGATCTTTGATGAAAAGGCATGCCTGCCAAATGATTTGATATTGAGAAACGTTGGGTGCTGTAATATTATGAAGGATATTACGCATTTCAGAACAGGAAATTGTTAAAGTAAATAGTAAATAAAGAATAATTGGTAGTTGGAAGGCAAAGTTTACCTTCTTGACAATACTACGAATGTCGATGTTAATTTCGGTTAACTTGTGCAATAGTCGCAGTATTTCCTCAGAAGGGGATTTCTTTAAGTCTTCAATTAAACGGTCAAGTTTGATGTTGACCACCTTGAACTGCATGCACAACAATCGCGACAGCCCTGCAAACATCACAGGCAACCCTAGGAAAAGATATGATGTGAAGATCAGAGGGTGCAATGTCATTTCTAAAGTATATTCACTATACACCATGAAATAATACTGAGGGCAGTTCATTAGAATATACACAATGATAACACTCAACTGGCAATAATAAAACATTGTGTAGCTCAACTGAACACTGGCTTGCGTTAACATTTTATCGACACTTGAAAAGCCGCGCAGTATATTCTTCATATACTGCTTGCTGAGGAACCCAGTCACAAAGACGGCAAGAGGCTGGAGGAAATGTATCACGTAAGCGATGCCGTAAGTAAACTTGGTTATTATATTTGTTGCGATAATTGATTCTTTCATTAGTGTGTTATAATAGTACGTGGTATACATGCAAATAAAAAGTATGAAGAACCGGTAGTACAAGTCAAGACTAAAGACTTTGACTTCACCCTCGTAGGGCCACAATGCAAGGACCTTGCAGCACCAGTACAAGGGCTTCAGGTAATACTCACAAGGTGCCATTACTCGTACCGTAAAGATTTGGTTGAAACTGTGATTCCTTTGTCCAACTACTGGACTCACTCTAATAACGAGCACTTACTTAAATTATAAAGAGTAGGTCAATTATAAAATAAATTTAATTTCCAATTGAACTAAAAGCGTTGCAACAATGACTTGAATATTTCTTTTTTTAATATCCATTAGTTTCATACTAGGCTGAAGTGCAATTGATTTTCTGTTCAAAGTGGAAATTGCATTTTATAATATAAATGTGTGTGTGTTTGTT
>CM040183.1:53937808-54017808 GCA_022606455.1 Callitettix versicolor
ATATTAGTCATTTAAAAATGTTAACGGCCTTAAGTACAGAGGTAGAAGGATTTGTATCGTAGCAAATATTTCACTTTTACTGTGCTTTTAGTATGTAATATATCATTTAACTTGAACAACATATTTCCAAATAAGGAAAGAAATTTAACTATTTTGCATCTCATTTTACTAAGTTTAAAATAAAAACTACTAACAACCATTGACTTTGGTGTATCGAATTTTTGCATTAAACATGATAACATTCTCATTAACCTGATTCTGATTTATACTGTTTCATAAAACGTAGTTAATCAGGAAAAATATTGTATAAGTCCGAAACTAATTATGTTTATTAAGTAATAAATACCAATTGCCGATTTTTAATGTATATATGCTTCTCATTTTTTACTTAATTTTTTTATTGTTTGAAATGTGTAACAATTTAATAATTCATTTATTGCTTAAGGTTCGACTAATTAAGGTTCGCACAATCACTTTTGCATTTTAGACTTAAAATAAGAAATCAATATAAAATTATGGGACGCAGAACTACTGTGAATATTATAAACATAGAGTAATCTAATGAATTCGGTTATGACTGTACTATTACTTTTTAATAACATTAGTTTGCATCCTGTTCTGATCAAAGTGTTATGGAATCTAAAAAAACTTGCGTCAGTTTGGATTTACAGCTCAACATAACTAAAGATCAGGTACACTTTGAGTATCAGTATTTGTGATCATTCAAACACGTGACAAGAAAAATCCGTCAATGATTCGGTTTAAGGTCCACGTTTCTAGAAAACGTTTAAGAGTGTAGCTTAAAACATGGAGGACTGAGGTAAATGAAACAAAAAATAATGAGAAGAAACTTCCTGCATTTTTTTTTTTAACAACGTGAGCATTTCCACAAATTGAGTATTTGGAAATAATTCTGACTTTATTTGGAAAGCAAGCTGACTTTATACAGTGTGATCGCAATGAATTTTATGTAGCAATGAATTTTTTGTAAACATTCTATTCTAATGAAATATTGGTGCTAATTTATATTTCTGAAAAATTATTCTTGAAAAACGTTTATTGTAAAGTGAAACAATTTTTTATATTCAAAATCCTTCACGTCTTGAGAATTAAAAAAAAATATACTAGTCAAACCTAATATTCAATGCTAATAATTCAAAGCTAATAATCTTAAAAAAACTTGTTGACATAATTATTTTTACTCATTACCAATATACAGTTTCGATTATTAACAAAAATGTTTGTTAACTTATCTTGCGATACGAAACTAGTATAGGTTATTGTAGTTTTGATGACTTTTGAGATTTTAATATAATATTTAAGACAGATTTGAAACTATACACAAATCCTTTGTTGCATTACAAAAAACAAATATCAGGTGGGTAAAAGGTCTAAAGGACGTTAAGGTCATACACGTTTTGAAATCATATAATCTTCAAAAATTGTTGATAGTTAAGCAGGAGCCTAGTCACTGTGTTGAAAATAGCCCTTAAGGCTCTTACTTTCATTTAGTTAGTTTTGAATGAGAACAACAATTATTGATCTAAATTGATTGTGTTAAGGCAAACAAAAGCTATTTTTTGTATAATGCTACTCAAACTTTAATTGTTATTATGATAAAACTTTTTTAAATTACTTAAAGGTATGCCAATTATCTGAACTTCGTTGACTTAACAAAGTCAGCAGACAAAATTGTTTGAAGGTTTTCAAATGGAATTATATTTTGTTACAATAATAATTGTACTTTACCAGTCCTATTTATTACATTTCATATGTACAAAATAAACATTGTTGACTTTCTGACAAGTGAATTTCGAACAGTTTCGTTTCAACACAATGCGCATATATTTAGATTTTAAACTTACAATTTAGTTTCTATATAGACAAATATTCTGTCCGGCGCCAGGTTCATTTTTGTATTTTCAATGAAATTTGAACATTTTTATTCAAGACCTTAACGTTCATTATGATTGTGAAATTAAATCTTAAAAAAGATCAAAACTAAAAAAGTCATACTTTTAATTAATTCTGAAATGACCACAGTTTTGAAACTAATAAACGCAATTTTAATTAATTTATACATTTTTTTAATTTTGCAAAGACTATTTTTATTTTACTGGGTTTTAATCTTGTCCAAAATGTTACCAAAATTGATTTTACAATGGAAATTTGTTTATAATTTTTTAACACGTAAATGTTTATTTCATTGCCTCATTTTTTAATTCAACGACTAATTCGTCAATTGACTAATTATTCAATGCAAGATTAATTCAACAAAATGCACCTTGTAATTGGAACATTTCAAATTTTGAATAACATTTTACACATTTCGCTTACGTTCACGATAAAGCTGGTCCAGACAAAAGCTTTAGAATGAAAAACTTTTGTTTTCATTGTACCACAGGATTTATGGAATTGTTTTGTTCATCTTATTATTTATTGGAAATAGGATTAGATTCCGTTTATTGACATCCATTGTGTTCCGTTGTGGATAATTTTACTTTTAAAATGTATTGCTGTGAGAATACAACAAATTGGGTTTTAATTTCATTATCTACTTTCTTGTTCTTGATCATTAGATCTTCCTTTGATGACGCCTCATTTATGGTTTAATTTTATCACTCAATCGTTTTTCGGGTTTTCTTCAACTTTGTCTCTCGATATGTAGGAATTTTATCATGCTCACAATTGTAGTGTCACATATATAGTCATTTACACTCCCTTTTTACTTTTCTTGATAAATTTATAAATTCTAGCTTCCGTTTCCGGTTTCATTAAATCCCAGTTCAAGCAGATGGCTACTCTGCTATAGAACTTCAGTTTTTATGTTACAAGGCACAATTTAAATACACAACTTGTTCAATAATATTAAATATTAGTATCAACAATAATACAATACATCCATTATATTATGTATAAATAAATTAGTTAAAGAATTAACGTACATTAAACTAAATATACGTTAAATTACAGAAAAAGTAACAACATAAATAATATTTTCGGAATCAAATATACTGATATGGTTTTTTAATAAAAAAAACATAAATATAACTTTACACTTTGTACACTTAGGTAACATTCTTAAAATTAAAAAAGACGTAATGAAAAATAAAATTTCACTGAAATTTAAATGGACTGGTTAGACTCTGCGCGCAAACTCTGTCAAAACAATTAAATAATTGCAATTTGTTTAAATCAAATAATTTTTCTATTTGTGATATCACAGTTAATTTTCTATACCAAACCAACACCAAAATTTAATAGTTTTCTGTTTTATTTACAGCAAATTTGTTTTTTTTTTTTTTTTAAGTTTTATGTGTCTGTGTTATAGTGAGGACTATTATAAAGCTATGACTAATCGTGATGAATGAACTTTTCAATAAAATCTAAGTAATTTTTAACTTTCTTTTATTAAGCTTTATTTGCACGTTTCAATCAGAAAGATTGACGTTGCCTAATAGGTAATTGTGAACACGAAGTTGCTCTCCCGGTTGTCTTTATCAAAGTTTTGATGGATTTCATGTCTCTTATGTCAACCACGCACCTTACACTAACTCCTATACTTAGTATATTTTGGGCTAGAGAACAATTTACAAGCCAATAAACCGTTCACTGATCTGGATTTTTTCAAAAAAGACTATGTTACTCTCTATGTTAGCAGATGCGAATTATATTACCTCTGTTGTAATAGCTTATTTCTTTTAGAATCGGCGATGGTAACCTAAAACGTTTTTCGTCGGAAAAAAATCTTTTAGAATGGTAGCAATAATTTTCATTCAGTCAGGATCTCAAATCTCCAAAAATCCGACGAATAAATAATGATGAAGAGGAATCTAAGGCAAAAAAAATTAATTCTTTTTCAGTTTGTTAATCAGGATAATTTTTAATTTTAGACTTTTTGATAGTTGAAATTCTTTTTATATTCTTCTTCTTTTCTGCTAGGATTATTATCACTATGTTCAGTATAATGATCTGTCTTCCCTAGCTTTGTCAATTCTATTTTCGTTGACTCGTTTCGGAGAACCTCCATCTTCAAAAACTATATCTATACTCCATTCGCCCATACTTCCATTCTGAGTATAGATATAGTTTTTGAAGATGGAGGTTCTCCGAAACGCGTCAACGAAAGTAGAATTGACAAAGCTAGGGAAGGCAGATCGTTATACTGAACATAGTTTTTGATAGTTGTTTGACAATTTCTATTTTAAATACATCATTAAATAAAAAAAAATCTTTGCACAGAAATCCAGAAAAGTTTATATTTTTTAAATCAGTGTCATTTTATAGAGGATAATTGTTTGTGAAACAAATGTAAGTCTATCAGTATTTAAAAACAAATTGTACGTTTTTTAAAGAAAAATGAAATATTTTCAATGCATTTTTAATGGATAATAGAAATAGGTATACAATAATTTATTAATAAACCTTAACATTTGTAGTACACTAATACAATAAAAACATTTTTAAAAAACTCATTAGAGAACCTGACTTATTTTTAAATATGGGCTCTTGGTAAGCATTTTAGTTCTTGTAACCGTGTTCTCAGCATTCGCAACTAGATTTCGTTGGAAATTTGAAACTTTTAAATTTTCTTTATGATACAGAGTTCACACCATAAAGTTTTTGGGCGCCTTGGCATTTTTATGGTTTTTAGTTTTTTGTGCCTAAAACCCATTATTTGTGCTAGTTAGTCTAATGAGTATTAACGGAAAGGATAAAACTTACAGCTGTAACTCCAGCCTTGAATCTAAAACTGTTATTTTTAGGCTGAATATTAAGAAAATGAACAAATGAAGACACTTTCCTTTCAAACAGTAATTGTGTTTGCTGAATCGAAATCGAATTTGAAGCAAGTAATACATATAAAAAAAATTTAAGTCAATTCCTACTTAGGTCAGCGAGACAGCTGCGTGCTGCGATTCCTGAAACCAACATAGGATAAAACATAAGTGTTATTTAAATCAAATCTATCGTATAGTCTGTACAAATATGCGATATTAATATTTAACAAAAAACTGTATTAACACCAAGTGTCATCCACTACAAATTAAAAAAACGTATTTGAACTTGAGTGGATAAATAATAGTAGGAATTATCTAAGGAAATCCTATCGTATAGTCTGTAAAATATACGATATTAATATTTGACAAAAGACTGTATTAACATCAAGTGTCATCCACTACAAGTTTATAAAAAAATATTTGAACTTAAGGGGATTATTAGAGAGTATTTTATTAACGATTGAAAATTTGAACAAGATATATAAATAAATATAGGTATATATAGGGAGATTGTGAACTAATAGTAGGAATTGAAAAACGTTTTCAAAGCATGGACATACTGAAACCGTCACAGATTTTCAACCACTACAGAAATCAAGAATTCAGCTCCTCTCCGTTATTATTTCTCAACACATAGATAATATTTTATATACATTTCAAAATTAAAGGAACGTAGTCAGTTGAATATGGGCTAAAGATATCTTTTACTAAAACAGTAACAGCATTCGAACCTGCCTAATGGTCCGAATCGTTGCGAACTGTTCATATCTAATTAATGCAATTTCATTTCTTTAAAATATAGATATAGTATAAAATTATATGAATGATATATAATTTTAACATTACGAACTTTTAACATTTCGTCGTCACTCGTACAAGTTTTTATTACAATAATAATCTGTCCAAAGTTGTCATATTTACAAGGTTCAGGAAGTATGCATTCCTGTTCGCCAAGACACCAATAGTAAATGCAACTGTTTTCTTGTTTCTGGTGTTTGTTACTAATAGTGATGTAAAAATTAAGTAATAACATTTTTATGTTGAACATTTGTTTCGTGACAAACTATGTAGGAAGACTGACAATAGAAGTTTTAATACTGTACAATAATAATGTACAATATACTAATTTCATAAGTATAGATTACTAACCAGTAACTAGCCTTATGAAAATTTTCGGTAAGAAAACTGGCTATTTTTGTACATACAAGATGTATTCTGTTCTTGTACTATAAAGTGTAGTAGCGTTTGTTTCACCAAAACGAAATCATAGATTAAAAAAAATTAATTGCTGCATTGAATCATTATTATCAAGGTTGATGCATTATCATTATTAAGGTTGGTAGGATAAGGAGCTAGAAAATAATCATATACGGTTTATTTGATTTCACATATAAATTTACAGAAGTGTTTATTCTGCCAAACATAAAAAAACATATTTGTCGAAAACCATAAACTGCAAACATGAATCTATATTATATTATTTATAGAAACACAATTTGTTTTATTGGATGTAAACATTCTTTGCTCTACTTTTAGTTTATCGATGTATCGCATCACTGTATACGTCTACGCTTTACGACCGAGGTCTGGTGAGCTGGTTATGATGTAATATTTTCTTTAATAAATCGAACACCATTTTGATTTACAATAATCGTAGCAAGAAGCTGTCTCGCTGACTTGATGGAAGCAAATTTTCTAATACATTTAATTTACCTTGTCCTTTTTAAAAAAATCTTATTTCAAAATTAATATCTCAATTAAAGTGTGCTTAAGTTGTATTAACATTTTATATTTTCATATTACACTGAAAATACGAATACTGATAGAGCCGTCAAAATCAGTTTTAAACTTATATTTATGATTTGTTTTTTATTTTTTATTTTATTTTATTTTATCAAACTTTAATTTTAAATTATGATTTGTTAAAGATTTGGAATGGCCGTTATTTTAAAACTGTTGAAAGAATTTTTCTGGGTACAGAACTTGATGAAGCTATTATTGTACAAGAACTTGTCGATTTTTGTGCCAAATTTGAAGCCAATCCTAACAAAATGGCGAAAATTTACGTGCATGACAATTGACCATAGGCTGTTTTGTTTATATATTGTGCAATCCAGGTGTATATGACAATCATTTTACTTCTTAATGCTTTTCGCATTATTTATAATCCTAATATGCACAAAGAATTAGTTTATAATTTTAAATATTGCTTCATATTGATAGCAACTCCCTCCCCCCAAGAAAAATCACTACGCGTAAAAACGATCGGTTAGCGTATACTTCTAATGTGCATATTGTTATAGCTGTTGCGTTAACTACATGGTTACCGTATTGGTGATTTTGCATATCCAACTTAGGTCGGATTTAAACATCACCAGCCTTTTGAACTTGCTGTTAAGTGATATTCTGAATTATTTTCAACTAATTTGGAGCGTTAACTCGCCCACCCAAGTAACTACCACTTAGAGCTCTGTAATTGATTACGTCATCACAAATACCCTAAACACATCTGTCTCAAAAGTAAACATTACCATGCGATCATTACGGTCAGGAAATCTGACTAAAAGTCAATACCCATAATGGGTATTTTAGACAAGACTTATCGCATGAAAATATACAGTTGTTAAACACATACGAATGAACAGTAATTTTTTTTTTTTTTGTTTTTTTTTTTTTGGTGTTAAACGTCTGACTATTGTGCACACTTGGGCTAATGCAGACGATGGGATGATTTAGCGTGTGAAAATGCCAAGCCCTCGCCGGGAATCGAACCCGGGTCCTCGGGGTGAAAGCCTAGTACGCTATCCACTAGGCCACCGAGGCGGCAAAGTAATTTTATTAGGCCACATATCAAATATAGTTGTAAAGTTTTTATTTGCTAAAAAGTTTTTAATGATTATAAATGCAGTTGAATAAACAATGAACAATAATCGACTAATCCCATGTTTTAACCACTTTGCCAACATCTCCCAATACTCGGTAATATTGTGAAGTACACAATAAAACACTAAAAGTATACGAAGTAAAAAACAGAACATATTTACGATGCTCAATAGAACACGTTTTTTTGTATTAGTTTCACTACAAACAATGTTCAAACTTTTTGTTGAACGAAGGTATTTAGATTTTGATATTTGATTAATATTTGTTTACTGTATTTGGTGATCTGTAAGTCTATCCATGAAGTCCTTTATATCAAAAACTCTATGTAGCACATTTTTAAACCTATGTAGCACATTACAGTCAACCTTCACTAAGATTGGTGTTTAGTGAACATGATCGACAATGTTTTTCATTTACTCTCAAACAGTAAATTAATATTTAAAATTTGGTACTCTGAGTTATCATCATGTATTTTTATCACATCAGTGAATTATCATTGTGTATGTTATTAGATCAGTGAGCAATCATTATGTATGTTATCACATCAGTTAGTTATCATCAAGTATGTTATTACATCAGTGAGTCATCATTATGAATGTTATCACAGAGATACGTTATTATGTATGTCATCATATCAGTGAGTTATCACAATGTATGCCATCACATTCATCACATTAGTGAGTTATCATTATGTATGTTACCATATCAGCAAGTTATCGATATGTTTGTTATCACATCAGTGAGTTATCATTACGTATGTTATTACATCAGTGAGTTAACGTTATGATGTTATCACATCAGTAAGTTATCATTATGTATGTTATCACATTAGTGAGTTATAATTACGTACATTATCACTTCAGTGAGTTATCAACGTGTATGTTATTATATCAGTGAGTTATCGTTATTTATGTTATCACATCAGTGAGTTATTGTGTATGTTATTACATCAGTGAGTCAGTATATATGTTTTACATCACACATCAGTGCGCTATCATCTTGTATGTTATCATTATGTATATTATCACATTAGTGATATAGTGATTATCTATGACTAAAATTTTAAGAAAATCTGATAAATATATTTTCTAATACTAGGCCGATTTTTCTGGATTTTTGAGTGTAATAACAATAGCCTATGTAAGAATTCTTGTGATATATTATGAACAATTTATTTCGGTCCTATATCAGTGTGTATTTATTTTATTTCAACTTACTTAAGTAAAAATTTGAGACATTATGAAAAGTTTTTAGAAAACACTAATTATTTTAATGGATTTATTGATAGTTTTCATTGTGCTTGATTTGCGATAATAATAAAATTTGATAAATATTACACAATGTTTAGTACAATTTATTATTACATTGTATTATGCCTTATTGCTAATCTAAGCAAAACATGGAATGAAAGTAGATTAGTGAATAAACGACTTTAATAATATGAGTAAAATTAGAAGTTTTTTTAAAACGTCAGTTAATCAGCTTGACCTTAAGTCGTCTCAGTCAATAACGCTAAACAATTACAAATAAATTTAAGACTAAAGCTATTTTCTATTAACAATACTGGCGCTTTTTGCATCTAGCTTCAAATCTACAGGAAGCCGGAAATATTTGCGAGAACAATGATTGTAGGAAATGTGATTCTTGGCAACATTTCCTGATACAGTGTCCACTGGCGATCCATTGTTTTCTAATGCATTGTTTTCTTTTTGGCACACTTGGCTTTCTACTTCGATATATTATATAAGAGACGCACATGGAATTGCAGTAAAAACATTTTACAGTATTATACGAAAACAACAACATGATAAAAATTAAAACAAAATGAGAAATATATTTTTAAACATAAAGTATGATAGTTATGTTATTAATATTTATCAATCGTATATTTTTTTCAAAATAATTGTAAATATTTTAAAATACAGCAGATATTCTAAATAATAATAATTAATGTTATGTTGTTTGGCCTAAGGTAGCGTTCAGTATGTGATATGACACATATATGAGATATACCTTTTTTCGTTTTGTTTTAGACCGTTTCCTTGTGTTGTCTAGAAATTAAAACGGAAATTACAAATGGAAATAACATAACAAAGCACAATATTTGGTACATACGGAGTTCTACTAGTCTATAGTACACGGCTACATTCAACAATCATTACGACAGTGAGCTCAAGCATGCGTATTTGAAAACGGTTTCAGATTGATATATATGGTTGTTTTTTTGATATAAAAAATTATACAAAAATCTTTTCTTTGATTAAAAAAAGAATAATGTAGGTAAAGTTATTTATAATTGTATGGAATGTTCTGAATTGATTCCTACATAGTACTTCATAACGTGTTCAAATGAGGTGCTAGCTTCTTGTAATATTGTTGACAGTTGCCAATGGGATGATATATATCTGGCATTTGTTCCGACATTGGTGGGAAATATCTTTTGTTGGACGAGAACGATATTTAGGTTAATGGAACAAAAGACTGGAAATGTTATAAACGAGGAAATGAAAAATAGAGGCGGTATGGTCGCATAACATCCATCAGTGTCAAAATGGAGATTTCTCTTCACTAGTGCAATTTTATTACAAAGGAAAACTTCAGACGGGATGAAAGTGTTTAGAGCAAAAACATTTAACTCCCTGTAAGAAGCTTATGTGCTGCATTCTGGTAGCTAATATTGTAATGTTATTAAAGAGATTTAAAATAGAAAATAGTTACGTGAAAATAATAATTCTACTTTTATTTTAAAATTATTAATTATCAACCCTCTTGAATAACGTCTTCCTGTAGAACGATTAAGACCTAAAGTTTTTGAACCTAAAGTCTGAAGACATTGGCCTATATCTTATAGAATTACATAACAATAACAAAACCTTATATAATCTATAACAGACATATTAAGTAATGTAGTAGCCTATGTACATTATCATAAAGTTAAAATAAGATACGTTTTAAGATTAGCATGGTTTGAAATTAATGTCAGATAGCCAAAAGTTTTTCTTTGTTTGTTTTTTGTCTACTTAAATTCAGTGTTACATGTGTATTAGAATAGTTTATAATAACCAAAGTTTTTACGTAAACTAGTCGAAAGCGAATTTGCTTGTCTGGATTCAGGAGACAAGTCAACATGCAGATAGAAACTGGATACTAAAGTTTATAAGATTAATTGATCAGCTGGTTACAAAGATTTGTATGTTACTGGACTTTGGAAAAAAATTGCAAGTATACTGTAAAAATGAAATCTCAGATAGATGTTTTCAAGCTCTTTTCCATTAAGCATTATAGTAAATACACGGGTAAATAAAAATAGCATTATTGGAGTAAATAATGTTAAGTAAGTATTAGACGTTATAAGAGTTGTTTGATAGTTGAAAAAGTTACAAAACTATGCACAAATAAAACAAAAATTTTAATAATTATTAAAGTAAAATTACATCTGTTTCAGATTAATCTATTATATGATGCACATTTATGATGTATATGTATTTTCAAATATCGAATAAATATATATAATAATTCACAAAAAAATGATTTAAAAGCTGAATTACTTTTTTGAATTAAACGTAAATGAAAGGACTGTGCAGAGTGTGTTTAAGAAGATAAACGTGCGTTTGTGTGTCGGAACGCTGACGTTCGCAATTTTAGTCCAATTTCATTAAAACTTGGCAGGAAAATTGTTTTTGGTAAATAATTTGTACAAGTTTGTTAACTGCATTTTGAAACTGCGCTAATAACTGCGCGGTAGAAATTATTTTTTTCCAACAATAAATTTTTTTCTCGTTTTATTTTTTTAAATATTGTGTGATTACGAATATTACTAAAATATTCTGTTGGATGGCAACATGATCGGAAATTATGAAATGCAGATAAAATTATTAAAATTTAAAACATAATAATATTAAGGACAATTATAAACATGACTAGTAATTGAGTTGTAAGTATTCTGTAAAGGATGTAAAGAGACAGAGTTGCAGTGTGTGTGTGTGTGTGTGTGTGTGTGTGTGTGTGTGTGTGTGTGTGTGTGTGTGTGTGTGTTTGTACATGTGTACAATATGCGTAAACACAGAATGATAAACTAATTATAACCGATTTTGGTGAAGTTTGGCATGTAGTACGTCTCAAAAACATACTAAATTTTTCAAAAGAAGTTTTTTGAAGCTGTTTTTTTAGTCAAAAGTCAGTTTATATCGAATATTTTAACAATTACTGTAACGATTCTGGTTACGCTTTGCTCGAATGTAGTACATAAATATCTAAACAAAGATATACGATTAGTTGTGTATCCATTAAAATAAAAAAATTCGGGGTGACGAGATGCTGGAAAAGCAAAAAATCGTCTTAATCTATCAAAAGCAATTAACCAAATTTTTTAAAAATTTTGAAGCTTTATAATTCAAATTGTAGGCAGTTCCAAACAAATGGAATTCACTGTTTGGAAATAAAATCAATTCGCCAAATTTTCTTAAAATCTTGGAGAGTCATAATTCAAATTTTAGGTAATTTCAAATAAATGGAATTCATTGTTCGGAAATAAATATTTTTTTAAATCAAAGAAAAAATCCTGGTTAGGTTTTTTCAATTTACCCTAGAAATATAATTTTTTTTATTCAAATTTTTTTTTTTATTCAAATTTTTTTTTTTCATTTGGTATGATCTGGTTCTGAATTTTCAAATGTTACGAAATTTTTAGTAAAATTTAATACGGTTTTAGAAAAGTCCATTTTCTGCTTGTTTGGCCCGGACTTTTTGGAGAAAAAACTGAATTTGCAAGAAATATTTTGTAATGTTTTTTTTACCATTAAATTTCTTTGTTTATGAAACGTTTTCTATTGTTTAAAATTTGCAGTCGAACATGTTACAATATTATGCTTATCAGATTATTTTTGTTAAAATAACCCTAGTTTGAAACGAAAAGCCGGGATGAAGACAGAACTGCTATAAAGCGACAAAAATATATAAGTTTACGATGTTTTAAAGAAAGTTGGATTAATCGCTTCCCGCGTACTGGATTACCCACGTCACGTAGTTCCAAACTGCCAACCAAGGACCTGATAAGTTTAGCTTACGATGAAATATGCAATTGACAGCAAATTAAAAACTTTTTGCGTAGAAGAAGAATATTTATTATAACATTTAATAGGACTTTAAAATCTGGAATATGTTTTAGTTGCAGATGGACGACTTCCTAAAACTTTATCTATATTTTATCTTGAAGGATATCCTTTGCGAAGGTTCTAAGTTTTGTTTCTTGTTGCTTAAACATGTTTTCGTTTCCATAGGCAGCTTAAACTTGATACAAAAAATCTTATTTAAGAAATTTATGAGTTACAGAGACTGAAGTTAAAATGTTAGAGGTTCTTTATCAAATCTTTTAGAAATTTGTAAAATTGTTACCGTTTCTTGAAATTGAATTTTATTTTGAGGCTATTCAATTAAGTTTAGTGCACTACTATATTTTAATGTAATGTGTAATTTATATAATCATTGTTGTATGTTTAAATAATGCATTTGAAACAAATTACAGTAGCCTACAGCAATTTGTAAATGAAAAATAGTGTGTTGTAAAATGTAGAAAAATATACAAATAGTAATATTTAAAATAAAACAAATGTGACAAAATGTTTACATAAAAATAAATCTATTTATTATTATTCCTGCCTCTACTTATATAAAATTAAGGAAATATTTAATTTAAAAATACAACTTTTTTCAATAGATATAAATAATAACTACGTTTATATCGCTTAATTGTAAATGTGTGAACGGTGTCCTCACAAATTTGGACCCTTTTTTATAAACCGAGGAGTTTCAGACAGAGCTATAAATTACTAGAGCTTCCAACATCGGTTTGCCTTAGTTCAGATTTACGTCCGTGGAAAGATAAATGCTCAAGTTAGTTGTATCTGCTTCTACACGACTATGTAGGGCGTCGAATGTGGCATGTTATATGTAAATCCAGGCGAAAGTATAAAATACTGAGGTGCTGTTTGTTATCTTTTAGTCAGTTTAAAAACTATTTTTTGGTACAATTCTGAATCCTGAGCTTAAACGCTCCGGTGAGTAATAAATTTTGTAAACACTAATTTGACCCTGTTGAATACAGTGTTTTATTGAATTATTAAATCCTTTAACTTATATTTTAAAAAAAATATGATATCTCTGTTTCTAGTTGTACAATAAAGAAATAATAATATACTTAAGCTTTTAAAACTAATACTGAAATGCCATTTTTTTAAACGAAAAAAGCTGCATAGATGAAAGTGTGCATAATTTTTCTCCGGACATTATTGACAGTCAAGGACCTAGATGTCAACTAAATAATAAACAGCACATTAGTATTATATATTATTTATTATACTTTATTCCAGTTTTTTAATCGAACAAATCGAATAAGTCAAATAATAAATCGTTAAAATTCTTTATCCACAAATTTATATATGAAAATAATTTGACCAATTACTGAGCAATATATTTTCAAGCACTTAAGAATATTAGTGTGAAATACTTTTAAATTATATCTTGTAAATATATAAACAATGAATTCATTAACTATTAGTAGATTAGTTTAGTCACTGTAATGTGCACAGAAACTAATAGACAAACAGACATTTAAGTGAAAACCACCTGAAAACGGATAGATTCATAAAAATAGCAAAACCTATTTTTTCACAGTGATCATACTTTCTCTGAAAAGTGCCTACTTTGAGTAGTGAATAAATAAAATTGTCAAAAAACAAACTTCTTTTTAGCCTTAATTACGAAAAAAATGTTACAATTAAATAACGTGTCCACTGGAAAATAAGTTGTAAGAGTGGCCATCAGGATAAAACATAGGCCTGGGACCTTGAAATAATCACCGATCCTGATTTTTTTCTGAACATCTTTTTAGGGATATATTCCATATAATATTATGCTAAAACAAAACTGACTTAAAAGCGAAAAAAAACTTTCAAAATTTAGTGAGAAATGCTAAATCGTGTAGTAAACTACTAAGCAAACTTTGATGAAAAATATTATTTTTCAAGATATGCAATTTCTGGTATAGGTAAAAAAATAGTTTTATAGTTTAAAGGAACTTGTTCAAAATTAAGGGACAATGAAAGAAGGCTCCAAGTGCCAAGTGCTCTTCCAGTGTTAATGGAGGTATTCGTTTTCTGGACACTCAGAGTCAAAAAAAAATGGTTTTTACTAGGACGTTTTTCATTTCTAGGCATAAAACACATCTGAGAATAAACCGTTCGATATATTTCGATGAAACGCGACATAAGGGTCTGGTTCGCCCATATTTTTGGGTAAAAAACAAACAATAGTTTTTTCAATTGTTAAAATTCTAACCCTGAAATTTAAGTTAAAATAAAAGCTCTGATTTTAATTGCAATTATAAAAAGTAAAGAATTTTCGGTAAAGAGAGCATCGTGTAGGTGGTAATATTTTAATATCTGAATAGTCCAGGTAAGTAGTCTAAATAGTTTAAACACACACACACACACACACACACACACACACACACACACACACACACACACACACACACTTTTACAGTGTGTTAATATGAAATAAATGATTAAGCCACCTAAATGAAACATATAAAAGCCAGAGTTAAATATCAACCGTACACTGAATATTAACCACAAAAAAAAAAAAATTAACTGAAAGAATTGAAGAAATATAATTTAATTTATTAATTCATTTCCAGAAACAAAATAGTCACAAATTATTTTCTAAATAATCACAAATTAATTTAACGAAAAAAATATGACGTAACATAAAATAATACTAAAACTGATGAAACGTTGCGAAGGAAAAATGTAAAATCCAAGGTGCCAAGTGAGAGTGGGTGGTTCGTTGTCAAGGGAAATAGGATAAAGGATCTTCTGCAGAGCGATTCAATCCTTCTCAGTTGATTGATCTTACGAAACTGTGCTGTTTTATAGAAAATACAGTTGATTGTGACAATGTATTTATTTTAGAAAAAAATAATTATTACATGTTTGTTGAAGTTAAGAATGTTAATTGTTTTTTACAGTTTAGTTTTTGTATATTTGTTTTATTATCTAAAAATCATTGATATTATTACAATTTGTCTACTCGAGTCGGAATAATGATCATTTGTTTCGATATTTTATTTGATTAATTAGAAATAAATTGAACTTATAAGGTTTTCAAAGACCAACAATATAAGGTTTTATATTTGTTCGTAATTATGATAGTTACGATTATTTCGAATGCATTGTTTTGATTTACTTGCATATTTCAAGTGCCCATACTATTACAAAAGGCAAAAATATAGAGAGCTTTAAGTGTGAAATTGAGGCGAGTTACAAGCATTAATGTAAAGTTAAAGGCATTGATGAAAAAAATTGTTCGTTTTTAAAGAGCTTAAAGGAAAATCTTTTTTTTTTTCAAAAGGACTGTTTTATAAACTTACTAGGTATAATGGTATAAGATCTCATTCGGAGGGTCATATGGTGATACAAATTTGCAATTAAGAGAGACTGAGACTTGAGACCTTGGACAGGCAATCAGCACAGAGACCGGGTATGGTTTTGCCCTATCGGCGATGATAACCTTAACAGTTTTTCGCCGGAAAAAAGGTTTAGCCCCATATTCAAATTAAACAAGGCATAAGTTTTCGTTTTGTAAATCTAAACCAATTTACAATAACTGCATTTCTATTTATTTCTGTTCTATTATAATGGAATCACATTTAAGAAAAAGAATCCAGGCACTGCTAAATGCCTATCTAATTAGGTTAAATGAGGATTACATTACCTTTGTCGAGCATTTTAAAACTTATTAACTATAAAACTCAACGAGAACTTTAATTAAATCCAGTAAATATCCCGATAAGGCTGTCTTAAATCTGAAATAATGTTAATGAAAAGTAATTTCAACGTGAATGAGACAACATGAACAAACATTGTGTAATTAAGCAGTGATAAAGTTAATTGTTATAATAGATAACTTTTAATTGAAGAAAACATTGTGTTGAGTCTGTGACTGTTAATGTTCACATTGTTGACCAAAACGTTGAAGGAATAGTTGTACGAAAATTACAAAGTGTTATGTAATTTTAAGTAGTATGGTATAGAAAGTAGATCTATAGGAAGTTAAAGTAGGTTGTAAACAATCTTTTACATTTTAGTATATTTTTATAATTTCCTGGGTAATTTTGGTAGTTCACCTGAACTAGTATCATATCAGAGTTCTACCATTTATTTTAGTTTTTTCTACTAGATCTGATAATAGGCTTTCAATAAAATTTTACTTTAAAATGTCTTAGGTAGAAGTAACAAGTTTTGAACGTAAAAACATAAATTGAACGATCGGACTTTCAAAGATAACTAACCACTTCCAACTGTTTTCTATGTCCTCGAATGTTACTCAGCACGTTATGTGATAAAAAGTTTTAGTTACTATTAAAATGAAGTCCAACATCAGTAAACATAATCAGAAGTACAAAAGTGACACTTTTACATTAATATCTTGAGGAAATAGTAGTAGCCTATGTGAGTGGGTCTAAACAGGAGCAAACATTTAATCTCAGAACAACAATTCCGTTTGTTTGTTCGTTAATTGCATTTCCATAGATTTACGACGTGAATATCGAAAAACGATATCTGCCTGTGCCGCAAATTTACCGCACGGAATCACATTGTTTCTGTGTTACGTTTTTATTTATGTAGAGTGATTTTTTAAAATCCTTCCAGATTAAAAAAGATCATATAATTTTGAAAGGTTCTATGTTTTTTTTATTTAAGGGATTAATATTTTTTAAAAGTTACTTCATATTAGGTAACCTTCACCAACCCCCCAAGATTATAAATATACAAAATAGTAGCCTACCTTATAGACTCTAGTAGCATACCTTAAATTATAAGATAAGAAGTTTTGTTTTTTTATAATAAATAAAACTTGTTTTTATACCAATTTTTTAAACTGTAGAAAATAAAATAAAATTTGGTTGAAACACTACTAATTTGAAAAACCAAATTTTGAATTAAATTTTAAATCAAAACTTTGTTAAAAACAATGATGGTTAGTCTAAAGTTAAACAAAGGAGCATTACTATTAATGCATTCTAAGTAAAGGTTCATAAAAAATGCAGTTTTAATAAAAGGTTAATTTACATAAACGTTACTCAAATATTCGTCGTACGTTTTCGTTTTACATTTATATTTCAAATTTCTTTCTGACGTTTTTATAAAAATAAAAATGATGTGTGTATAACTCCTAAAACGTCCATTGTAACGGCTATTAAGAGAAACGGAAAACCATAATTAAAAAATGTTTATGGTGACTTATTACTATATATATATATATATATATATATATATATATATATATATATATATATATATGGTAGTGTAACTTATTCCTCCTAATGTCGGTTTTATAGTTTTCAATCGATAGAAACCTAATCAAAATTTATTGAGTTATAAAAAGAGCCTACACGTTTTGTGTGTACATAGTACATTTGTACATAGTATGTTTCTTCAAACGAGTTGTTAGGTTTAATTTCATTTCTAGATACGTTATATTTGTACAATCAATAAACAATATTTTTTAATATTTCCTTGCTCTTTTTTTAATTATCATTGACCATTACATTGTTTCATGTGAAATACAGTTGGTTTTACCAAACCAATACTTTACAATAAATTACAGTGTTTCAGCATACGTGTTTGGTGCAAACAAAATCAATCGTGTTTAGAGAGACGTTTAATTTAGAGATTATTAATTTAATTTAATTTAATTGAAAACCCTAACATTGTTGTTTTAATAACAATACCAAAAGAACATTTTTCATATTTGTATTTCTTAAATAAAATATGTGGAAAAGTTAAAATGAGTTTATTATCAAAAATGATAATATTTTATCACAGGATATAATGTAAAAGTTTTTTTTTATTAAGAATAAGAAAGCTATTTAAGTTGTGGCTGGAAAGCAATGGAATGTGCCGTGGTGAGGTTAGGTTGAATTACGCCGCTGACTTTGAAATATTGTTTTCCGCCATTATTCATTAATTAATTCAAGCTTAGTAAATACAAATTATTATCTTACACTCCAGTAGCTTTTAATTTAAAGGATTGTCTATAATAAATAAAACCCTCTTGCAAATTAATGGGTTTTTTATTTTAAAAATCTTATACGTGATCATATTAATGCATGTTATAATCTGGAGCATAGTAAAACTCAGACCTTTCTCTAGATCAATTTATTAAGAAGTCGTTAATATTTGGTTATATATATATATATATATATATATATATATATATATATTGGTATTTTAAGGCGAAAAGCACATTGAGGCTATTATCGCCTCCCTAAGTGCTAGTGTGAGTGTAAAGTGTTAAAGGCGTAAGTGTAGTGTTAGACTAGGGTACCGCGAGGGACGTCTAAACCCTCTCAATAGGTGCAGCTAGTTTGCACCCCCTGCTGTGTATATATATATATATATATATATATATATATATATATATATGTGTGTGTGTGTGTGTGTGTGTGTGTGTGTGTGTGTGTGTGTGTGTGTGTTTGAGTGTGTGAGGGAATGCAAGAGAGGAAGAATGAATAAATGATGGTAAAATTTGAACTATCTCTCTTTTCCACTCAAACTCATGAAATAAAATATTACAAAAATAAAACTATAATGCAGTAGTTATTATCAATTTATGTGGTCTTCAAATTAATAATTATAACAATAAAAAATCTTTAAAAACAAACTAAATACAAAATGCAATTCAATAATTGTAGCATTCTTACAACAAATAACAACGGTACATTCAATCACACCTGAAAACTGGGACATTGTATTCTAGAAGTAAGTAGTATGACTTTAACAAGAGATTAGAGACTCAATTATAATGATAGGGACTGATCATTGGCTAAACAACATACGGTTTCTAGACCCTTTTGATGTCACGATGACATTTGTGTAGGAAGATCGTGTGTTGGGAAACTTTGGAGTCCTAGTATTGTGTACAGATGGCTCCAAGACAAAGGCAGACACTGTTGCGGGGGTGTACTACCTGAGACCAAGGGCAAAGGAAGCTGTTGCCTTGGGACAGTACGCAATAGTATTCCAGGCTGAAGTACAGTAATGGCCATTATGACTGTGTTGGGGAGAATTTGAAACGGACCTTCTAAAAGCTCTTAAAATATCAATTAATACCGATAGTCAGGTAGCAATCAAAGCACTTGTGGGTCCTGTAACTTGGTCAAATGTGATGTGGGAGTATTAAGAGCTCAATTCTCTGTCCCTGGGAAACCGGGTTACTTTTCATTGGGTTCCGGAGCATAAGGGATTTGAGTGTGATAAGGCGGCTGGAATGGACATGCATCTGAATTTGTAGGATCCGTGCCAACTTCACTGGCCAGGTCTGCTATCAGTAGGTGGATTAACAAGCAACACCAAGCAAGATGGGATAGCCTTCACGGAGGCATTCACATAGCAAGCACTTCTTGGAGGACTTAAAGGGGTGGCAGACATCTTGGGCACAGCACAACTCAAAAAAATTCGTGATGTTAATTACTGGGAATTGTGGTCTAAGGGTGCACATGGACAGGCTAGGTTTGTACCACGGAGAAATCGTGTGTAGGTTAGGCAATAAAGAGAAGGAAACTGTAAAGCACATAATTTATGTTATGAAGCTCTTGCTATCAGGAAGCTAAGGGTTTTTGGTTTCCAGGACTTCATGGACCTCCAGCAAGATGAGCTAGTCAGTAGAATGTTGGAACTTACTAAAGGCACGAGTCTGATGAATTAATACTTAAGAGATTTAGTTGCGCAATAGGTCTGTCGACTGTAGTGTCTGGGATTTTATAATCCCTTCCTCTGGTATGTAATATAATTTAATTTAATGACTAACAATTTTAAGAAATGAACACAACCGTCAATAGTTTAGTTACTTCAGAGTGAATTTCGTAAAGGACAAAATAAAAAAATGTATTGACCATAACTGTTCTTGTGCGGTGAAGAGGTATAAACAAAGTCTTCTGCCAAACTGCTCGGATCTTCAGACTGCAAGATAAGGTGTAACGTACCTTTCTCATCGAACAGGAGGAGAATTCTCAAGTACTCGTTTACACTTCTGAACAGAAAATACATTTTATTTCATACTTACACTTTATATACTTCCTCGTCATTTCTTACTCTTCCTTTAACTATGCTATTTTTATTTGAATTGTAATCGTAAAGTTTATAAAAACCGAAGTGATAAATTTTAACAACGTACTGTACTTATTCATCTTCGAGATTAAAAGAGCTTCAGTATATTGCACTTTTAGTATACAATGTAATACAGACTTTTTTTATTGCAGATTGTTAAATAAGTTTATTACTAAAAACTGAAATTCAGAACTAATTTACAGTGTTGTAATAAAATAATCAACACAAAACTACGTTAGAGAATTGATTCTTGTTTTATAACACAGTTTTATTGGAAACCTAATCCAAATTAAAGTTTTAAAAATTTAATTACAAAAATATAAAAGAAATACGCTACGTATTTCAAAGTTATTTTATAAAATTTGAGTTTATTTTGTTTAATTTTGTTTAGGGAATTATTCAATAATAAAATCTTTTCTATTTCTAGACATTACATTTTTAATTGTGTTTAGAAAGCAAGATAAGTTTAATATTAATATTTATTTATTTATAAAGTAAGTAAATGATTTCAGAGATTCAACAATTAAAATCAGTTTCGAAAATAGATAATTATTTACAATAATTATTTTATCTGTTTAAAAGAAAAATGTTTTTAATTAGCTTATTTATACATTATTACTAGAGTAGGAACAAGGAAATGTCTTTCATAAAAAAATATTTAAAATTATTACAACATTAATCTACGCCCTGAATTGTGTGTCCTAAAATTTGAATTATTTTTACTTTAACATTATCGATTGTTTTGGTAAAATGTTGATAATAAGAATTAATTGTTCAAGGTATTGTTAGAAATTTGTTTCGAAATTGTTTTATTATCAATGTTTACGTTTAAATATAGTTTCTCGTTAGTTCCGTAAAGTTGCCCAAACTGTATTAAAACATCATTGGCCTAAATTTTATTGCTATTATATGACCGAACCTAAAATTAAAATGTCCATTAAATATTTGCTGCAATTGAATCATTTAAATTTGCAAAACAAATAATTTATCGGAACTGGACTGAATTAATTTAATATGTAGTATTCTGGTAGTGTTTTCAGCAAATGTTTTCCAGACGTAATAGAAGCGAATTTTCAACTAATTTTCTTCTATTCTACACTTTTTTGAAAATCTAATTTTACTATCATTATCATCATTAAAATCTGCAAATATAATAGGGATTCGTACTCCAAATTTTCACATTTCATTGAAACGCAAAACCCTGACCTCTGTCATGTTCATTTTGTATCATCATTTAAATTTAAAAAATGTATATGCAGATTTTAACACTTGTTACGATTGTGAAATAAATTTTCAAAAAAAATTTCAAACATAAAATGTTATAATTAGAAATGGCCGACATTTTGAAAATGAGCGGATTTTGCGGGTGATTCGAACTACTCAAGGCATTACGCAAATCGGTTTGGGTTAGCATTTATAATTTTCAAACTTGAAAACACGAAAATATGTTACGACCCCGTTTGATTCATTTCCGTATTATCAATGTACTTAATTTGAAAGTTCATTGATTGCCATTCGAAAACTTTTGAACGAACTTTGCTGGGTAACGTACTTGTCCAAGTTCTTTATTTAATATTTAATAACTTCTCAGAAAGTGATTTAGAGGTGAACACATTATTTAGGTTTTGGATAAATAATCAATTAAGCTTGTAACTCTTGTATTTCGGACATTTTAAAAGAACGTCTAGAAGCACGTATTATTTGTGTTTAGTTGGCGTCGTTCCCTGGCCGTGGCTTCAGTTTCAACAATAAATATTACAGATGCTTCTGGGGAAACAACTTGGCTCACGCTCAAGGAAAAACTTTGAAAAAACTCTCATAGTTGAAAACACCTTACGTTTTTAATGTGGCTCAAAACTTATTACATATAAAGAGCAAATTAAATAAATATAAATATAAACCATCCATTGTTTGTAAATAAATCAATCTTCATTCACCATTTATTAAACTTTAAGTTATAACTTTGTACTTAACTTTTCAGTTATTAGATACGAGTTGAATCAGCTCTTGCAAAACATTTAAGATAGTCCATGTTGATTTGTAGTTGCTTTAGCTTAGATTAGGATTAAACTAACATTCAGTTGAAAGTTATACAATAAATGCACACAATATTGAAATAATTTAATTATAATAACATTTCTTACAAATTCTGTGTAAAAATGTAATAGTAAAACAATAATAACCCAACAGTTAGACCAACTTGTCATCATGTCACACCCAGTGTTTCGACTAATTCACTCAAATTAATTAGTTCTGCCTATTGCTTGTAGCTACCAATCAATCGATCCCTGATAGTCTATTGGATTAAGGTCGAAATTAGTTTAATCATTGGTGTGCTGTTAGTCGATAACGTTATTAATAACATTCAATAGCTTAACTACAGTTTACACAATAAGCCTAAGTAACACTTCCATTGCTACAACATATTAAATTGTTAAACATCTTGTAATCCGATCACAAAAAACCGGTGTTTTGGTTTAATATCCTATTGTCTGATAGAGCAAATCGGTTTCCAATGTTCTATTATTGGATATAACCTGAAAATAAAACTTGACACATGCATTTTTTTAATGGTAGTTTTAAATAACAGCAGCCATTTTTTAAATTGTGTAACCGTTTTTTGGTTTTATAGCCTATAATTAAAAACAAACGAATTTTTCGGACATTCATATTTATAAAGTTTTCGATTTCAATAAAGTTTCAAAACCTCCTAGTAAAATCATGGTTAAATATCGTTTCCAATCGTTAATCTAAAAAGTTTCACCCATAAAAAGTTTTACTTCCCACTTAAGTTCAAGTAAAATTAATGTAAATAATTTATATTCTGTTCATGGGAATAAAGTAGGTTAACTTAACTTACTTATCTCTGTGTTCTGAATATACGTCGACATAATTTGGTTTATTACTTGAAACAGCCAAACTTTTAAAGCTTACTCTATTGTATTAACTCTCGATAAGGACAAAATTTAAGGCAACATTCATACTACTAAAAAAAGTTCACGAATGTAATAAAAATATTTTTCTTTTTTTTCGAAATTTGTCTCCTTAAAATTTTTCAGTAGGACGATAACAACAGCCATAGGCAAAGTGTTTATGGTATTCAAAAGTCTTTTAAAATATTATTTTTGAGACATCCAAAACATTTAATAAATACTATTTTAAAACTTTAACTTTTTATATAATGCATTAAATATTATGTGATGCGAATAAAAATATTTGATTTGTATTAAATATTTAATGTTATAACTAAATTATCACATATTTCAATATTTTAATAGCCTATTTAAATATTTAAAGGTGATAACTAAATGTGATAGTTACCGTGAACCGTGAAATATACAAGTTCTGTATATAGAAAGTTCAGAATAGAACACGAATACTTGAACAGAACACATGAATATGGAAGCTCAAGAACAAGCAAGATTTCTAGCAGGAATATCGACTACATTACTTACTTACTACATTACTTGTTCTATATAATACAAATAATTATAACACTGAAGAAGATATCTGTAAGTCAAGAAGTGCTTTTATGTAAACCCTGAAAAAACGTACGACAGTGTACCACACACTAAGATCTGGATGAAGTTACGGAATGCTAATGTAGGAATAACTCTAATAAGGGTAGCCAAAGCACTGTACGAAAATATAACAGCAAAAGTAAAGGTAGGAAATGAAATAAAAATCTACTAGATAAATAAAGGATTTAAAGTCAGTAAGGGACTGAAACAAGGATGTTCCCTGTCCCCAACATTAACAAGCTCTGCACAACTGGAAACGCAAGTGTGAGAGAATGAGTATAGCCTACCATTAAACGAAAACACCTTAAATAACCTCTGCATTGCAGATAACCAAATAGTTATAGTGTATGATTATGAGAATCTAGAATACATGAGTTGGAAATTAATAAAGAAATGTGTTATTTGGGGAAGTGGGGTAAACCCAAACAAAACTGAGTACATGTGCATTGGAGGGCAGACCAGGAATCTTCTATTGGAACACAACATGCAAATCAATGCGTGTACAACTTACAAGTATTTGGGAATGTCAATCATTAGTAGATTCTTGGATACTACGATAAAAGAACGAAACGCATTGGGAAAAAGAGCAATAAGGATACTGAAGAGCATTATATGGGATTAACATATATCAAAAATACGTAAACATAGAAATATGCAATTATAAAAAGTATAATCTCATATGGAAGCCAAGTATTGACTGAAAAATGTCTTGAGCTACAGAAATGGACTATTGGCGAACAGCTGCATGTCGGTGCAAAAAATGTAAGAATCCGTGGATGTGAAGCACATAATTATAGACGACATCAAGGCAAAACAATTTTGATGGTTCAATCATGTCCAAAGGATGGATGAATATCGACTTCCCAAACAGATTTTAAAATGGAAACCACATTGTCGCAAAAAAGAGGAAGACCGAGACTTAGTTGAGAGAAGGAATTAATGAGGAAGTGAGTCAAAGGGGATTGAATCACGATTTATGGAATGACAGAGAAAAATGGAAGATAAGAAATCGGAAGACGTCAGAGAACGTTTTAAGCAAAAAAATTTTAATATTCAAGATATATGTGGTTTAAATTGCAAAGAAAAATATAACACATTTGAAAATAAAGCTGGTTAAACATGAAAAAATATTAATTTGTTTTCTTATGTTACACTTCTTCACCATCTTCTGCAATTATTTCCTATTGTTTGGTAAAAATAGCTACGGAGGTTCAGCGACCTCAAAATCAAGAAATAAAATTGAAGTTAGTCATAAGTTAACTAACTTTCAATTTTTCATTTTTAGTGAATGTTCCGCTCGCCATCGTTAGTGAATATATTTGTCGTTAGGCATTGATCATGACTGAAAATGTATTGAACAGAACAAAAATGGAAATCTTAGCTACACAATTATACTAAGAGTTTTAAATAACCGCTAATCATTCATTTCAAGACAGAAATCTGCATTATTTCAAGACCTTTTGACAACTAATAAATATACTTCATTGGGCTTTATTAATAATTTAAATCAGTTTTTTTAATAATTACAATCTCGATTTACTTACATAAACTCTACTCTTAACAATTAAATATATACAAAAAAATCACAGTAATATTTTCAACAGTTTAAATAATTTTATAACCTCTATTTGTAATAATGCTTTTAAGTACTCTTTTCTCAAAATCACTAAAGAAACGCTACAGTATTAACAAAACAAACTGAGACGTTTCTTTAGACAGATGATCTTTGCTTACAAAGAACCCTCCAATTAAAGTAAAGTTAAATTATAATTCAAAGAAAATTAATATCGTTCGCTTCCGGTCATATTACTTAGAAACATTTTATAAATATTAAAAATAATAACCGTCTTTTTTTACAAAACAGTTAATCAAAATGTATCCTTTGTTCGATTGAATATCAAAAGTAATATCTGCAATTTCAATAAGTACTTTCAAATGTTTGTATTTTTTAAACAATTTTTGTTTATAAAATCATTAATACAATTTATTTCAAGTTTCGGAAATTTTAAAATCTAAGTATAAAATATAACCAATAACTATTCTGAGAAACTATAAAAATGAACTCTGTTAAATTATTATCGACATTATTGTAGAAAATAATTAATAAAAATCAACCTCCATACAAACTTTGTAGATAAGTCTCCTTGAATTTTAGATTTACCTCTCACCACGGACTGGCCATTCGAACACATCAATGGTAATTCGAGTCAGTTCTAGTGAAATTTCATGACAGTTAAAAGCATACATTAGCGAATGGAAACTTTACTAAAAACTATTAGGATGGTGTATGGTACACGAGCACAGCACCATTATTATTTAGAAATTACTCTATAGGCTAGGTCGACTTTCAGGTCACCAGAAGTCAGGTTGTGTCATTATCTGTTATACCTACAGATTAAAAAGAATGAACACAAAATCTAATAATAATAATAATAATAATATCATTTCTTTACACTAATTCATATAGATAGAGAGATGGATCATAAATAAAATCTATAAATTACTCTGGAAGAACCACTCTGTATCAGATCAACCATTTTGGATAGCGCGGTGTGCGTCAAGACCAGGCTGACATTAAGTTAACTAAGGCAGTGAAATTTAACAATTAATCATTTAAATTAAAATACATTAAAAAACATTCTCCTTGTGTTTATCAGCAAGAAATAACACACATTGTTTTTATTTATGAGGTAATATTATTATATATAATTCTTCAACAGTAAAAAATTTTATCATAAATTTTAAATACTTATAAATTTTGATGGTTCGAAGATAAATTTGTTTTTTTAGAAAAACACCCAAATTTAAAATCTATATTTTCCTTGTATAAAATACGAGGGAGATATTTTTTAATACGAAGTAATAACATAAAGGGAAACAAGCAATAAGACTGTTTATACAAACAAACAAAAAGAACCCGTACAATATATAAAAGTTCTTGCTGAAAAACATTTCCTGAAATAAGAAAGGAAAATAAATGCAATAACTTTTGCCAAGCGTGACTTTTGCTAATCCGATTGTAAGATATTTCCAGAAACTGGCAATACGTAAACAGAAACTTCCCGTCACGAGTGTAATAGAAATATGGAAGTTAACCGTGATCACCGCAGAATCAATTTAAATGTCTAATTTATGTAGATTTTGACACTGCTACGCCTATATTATACAGTACATGAAACTTAAACGTTTATAGTTTGCTTCAAGTTCATTTTAATTACAAATACAAACTTTCCCTAATGAGACTGGAAAATTTCTCCAAGCATTAAACTACAAGACATGCACCGTTAGATAATTGCATCTAAATTTAACTAATTACAGGTTAACAAATAAAATTAATGTGTACATTATTTTGACAACTAAACAGCATTGCAGTTTAATAAAACCAAACTGTTCAGAGTCAAGTATTGAATGTACTAGGACGTATTTTCAATTAATATTACTGTTTTTCTTATTTTAATTTGATGAACATTTGTAAAACAAAACGAATACTGCTTTTTCTTTTTTTTTCAGGTATTATTAAAAAGAAAAATATTGATACGTAATACAAATAAATAAATAAAAGTGCATTAAGAAACAAGCCTGCTTAGAAACTTGTATGGGCAACTGAAACCATAGAAGAAGTACCTTCTTAAATCAACTTTCATCGGCTGTACTTTTTCTTACATTTTATTAAAGCATCAAAGTGTAATAACTTTAAAGGATTTTAAATAATATCTTTTTGGGATCAAATTTAAAGTACATACTGTATTTTCATGCAATATTACACAGATATACTCTCATGCAATATATATAAAAGTTTAACACATGTATAACACAAAAAATTGCTTTACACTTTGATAAAGAAAATATAAAAAGAAATTCTTCGTTTAATTTTCTTTATTTAATGGACTTTCCCGTAATGCCGTAATAATCAATATTCGTATTTCCTTAATACTCCAGAAACATAATCTTATTTCTGGTTAACACAAGAAGGAGGAAAAAATTAATAAATTTTATAATAATGAATAAAAAAAGGGAAAAAACACAACAAAAAAGATTAAAGAAAAACATTTTAAAGTAATTATTTTATGTCGCTACTTTTATACTTTACTTTAAATTTTATAAAATTACATTTTACTGAAAGGAATACAAGCTAACATTTCTAGGGTTCCGCTAAGCAGTATAAAGGCAATGCAAACTGACGGCTTTCCTTAGAAGCCAATTTGAAAACTATTCTGGTTGTTTGCCAAGTGCTCCGCCCAATCCAACACTTTGGACTCGTTTTTAATTATTTTTTCTTGAAACTCGTAAAACGAATGCGAAGAATGCAAAACTTTTCACGATTTCTTTCCCGAAGTTTTGCAATTAGATTTATTTCTGTAGTGGAACGTTTCAATTTTGTAAGTTTTAAAATAATAATAGTTAATCACAAATAGAAAATATTGAAATATCCATAAATGTTTTACGAATAAATTGCTTAATTACTTGTTCATTAACGTTTCTATCGCAATTGTCGTAGGCTTATACAGTGCTCAAAGATTTACGTCAGTTAGACTAATGAGTAGGCCTACGCCTCAGTAGGTTGCCTTTACCACCTCGAACACGCCGGTCCAAAAGGTGCTTAAAAGAAGAAATCTATTAAGTTCATATTGTTTCTTTTTGTGTAAAATTATTGTAACGTATGAAATTCTTTTTATATTCTTCTTATTTTCTGCTAGAATTATTGTCACTATGTTCAGTATAATGATCTACCTTCCTTAGTCAATTCTATTTTCGTTGACTCGTTTCGGAGAATCTCCATCTTCAAAAACTATATCTATCATATAGATATAGATATATATAAATCTAAATGTACTTACGTATCTATACAGATATAGATGTAAACGTACTTTACAAAATTACCTTTACCTTAATGTACATTCAAAGCAACTTATGTAAAAGCCAAAGTCACTAACTCGCTCTCTGTATCTCAAGTCGTCCAACGAAGCCGAAATTTTACATGATACCTCCCCTTTGGCTCGGTTTTAAAAATAATTTGTTAAATGATTTAAAAACGGAAATATTTCCAAAAAATGCAAATCTCGGATTTTTTTCGCTATTTGTTTGTTTTCACGGGAAAATTGCTTAAAATTTCTAAACAAACAAATTGATATAATTTGTTTCGTCATTATATCAAGCTGTAACAAAGTTTTAGGCAATCTAAAAACGTGAATGATTTGTATTTAAGTTTTGATTAACATGTCCACAGGGCCTCGACCATCATTATATAAGCTAGTCAGTTAGACTAAGCTAATGCAATATAAAATAATAATAATAATAAAACAATGTGTATATTACCAATGTTTAGTTTAACAAAATAATTCAGTATCCATCTCAGTTATTAACTGAAATAACACTTATAAAGAAGAAACTATTAGTTAAAATGTTTTGTGCACGTATCGGCACTAATCATTTAATAATGCAAAACTTATACAAACATATATGAACAAAAACAAATATAAATATATATAAATTAAAAGACTTACATTAGTTGATTTATGAAATGGAAATTGGATTTTATTGTAATTAATTTTTGTTCAATTTAAAATTAATTTTGTTACACTTTTTATATATTTTGTAAAATAATTTACAAAAAACACTGGCTACAACAACATAATAATATTTACTTAAGAACTACTTTAATGTATTCTTTATTTTTTTTCGGTTATATTTAATGGTTTTCATAAGGGAAACACCATTTTTTAACATTACAACAAGGCATAGCCTAACTAAAAAATGTATTTGTAAATACAACATGCTTTATTGACAAAAATGTTGTATAATTGAAGTACGTGAATATCTCGTAGTAATTTATTAAGAATTTACAAAAAACAATTCCATAGCAGTTTTAGACTGAGCAACTTGGATACAATTTTTTGCAATTCAAACAAAATCAGTTAATTGCACTAATTATACGTGCATTAAGTAGTCCTACATCAAAATCTACGAAACATACGAAACGTACATTGCATTTATAATGTTACTGCCAACATTAAATAATAATAGTTGCATCTACAAGTTGCGTGTCAGCGTTTTTTGTACACGTTGCAAATCATTTATGACTTTAAGTTTTCCTGTACGTGCATTTTAGACGTGCCGGTGTTTGAATAAATCTTAAATTTGTAAACAAAACGTTCCAGTATATTCTAAACATAGGCTTACACTTAAAAAATATTTCCTTTTTGAGGTTCTGAATTTAGTCTCATCGAATATATCTCCCCATAGGTGTAAATTACCAAAATATACATACGAATATGACATTAAGTTGGCAACATTAAAAAATTACCTATTTCTGTGCAATGGGACATACGAATTCATGACCTTGAACAAATATTAAAAATCACAATTTTGAATTTGAAAAATTTTGATGCTGAAAGAGTTAAAATTTATTGTTTGTAACAATGTTTCACAGGTATTATCTTGTAACTTGTAAGTGACGGTGGAAAATAAGTTAAAATGTAGGCCTTCTGGTATTATAATGAAGTGTTTTTTCAAAAGTATACATTTGTTATTATCTTTTATTAAATATAATACATCAGAATACATATTTTTGTAAATAATTAGGCTACCAAGTTAGCGTAAAAATAAAAAGTTACAAGTCACAATTTAATTTCTTCCGTTTCCAAATGTGACAGATGTTACCGCAGTACAGTGACAGTGACAGTTACACTGTGGTTTACCTTGTTGTAACTTTATAGCTTGACACTTTGTCATAACTTTATTTCTGTACACTGTTCAAAGCACGATTGATAAATAAGGTATTGTGATTGTAATTACCTAGTTACACGTTTTGTTTTATAAACAGGTAACATATTTCTTTTAGTTAGTTGTACTTTAAATTAATGTAAGACTGCTTGTATATTAATATGATTTAAATTAGTAACAACAGAAAAAGTATTAATATATTTATACAATAATATTTAATTAATTTGAAGTACATAATAATATATTCCTGAAAATAACCAGTGAACTATATTTTACCCCAACATCTTCTACCCAGACCAATAGCGATGCGGAATATTTGGTAGGTTATGTGGTACTCTCAGAATGGATTGGGCTTTTAGAATCTTGATGCAAATTGAACCCATGTATAGCAAGCTGTATAATAAATCAATGTCACTAGCACTGGTATTCAATCAACAACACTTTTACAATTTAAGGGGATTATAATTTTTCCATTGCCTTGACTGAAGTGGATAAAAATGTCTTACAATTGCTAAAGCGTCATAAAATATTTCTAATATATATATATATATATATATATATATATATATATATATATATATAAATATGTTTTATATATATATATATATATATATATATATATATATATATATATATATATATATATATAAGTTATATATACAATATATGTAAACTTTGCTAGATTTAGTGTTAGACTTAGCTATATTTAATGCTGACAGTTTAGCTTTTAACACAGTAAGCATTTTCATGTACCTAAAGAGCAGAAGCTCAGTGTGTGAATCGAGGTCTCACTCAGTTCGCATCTCAATGCATATGAGACGCATATTACTAAATTGAACACAACCAACCGGCAAAGTGAATATTTGCAACCGTAGAGTGAACATCTACATCCGAACCAAAGTGAAGTGAAATAATTGTGTAAAAGTTCAGTGCATCACGCAATGAGCATAGAGTTTTGGATTTTGTAAGTAATACAAAGAAGAATAACCTTTGTGAATCTGTATACATTATCCTTAGTTATTTATAACATTTTAACTTTAAATAATAATTAAATTAAATTTTTACAATGGCAACTCCTGTTTTAAAGAAGGAATATCTAGATATGATTCCGGAATATTCTGGAGAACCTACAATGTTAAGTAGATTCATATCAATTTGTGACAAAATAGTTGCTAAATTTTATGTAGCTAGTAATCCCGAAGACTTTCAAAATGAATATTTGATGTCGACGATTTTAGCTAAGTTAAAAGGATCTGCATTAGAATTAGTTGTAAGTTCTAATAGTTATGCTTGGTTAGATGTAAGGAAAACACTTTTATCTTGTTATTCAGACAAAAGAGATTGCTTTACATTAAATCTCGAAATGGCTGAACTAAAACAAGAAGTCAATGAATCACCATTTAAATTCTATGACCGAATACAAAAATTGTTAAACCTGCAAATAGCATATTTTGTAAATAAAGAAGTAGGCAACCATTTGGTACTATGCGAGTATGTCCAAAAATTAGCTTTACGAGTTTTATTAAGAGGGCTACAAGAACCATTAGGTTCTCTTATGAGAACGAAAAATCCCACAACTTTGGGTGAGGCACTTAACATGCTTACAAACGATTTCCAGTTTTAAAAAACGGATTATTCCAAACAAACCGTTCCAACATTCCACCAAAAACCAATATATGCCAATCCGTAAACCAATACCTAACCATCAGTCTCAACAAAACCCTTACAAACAATTGCATCAACCACCACAACCCAATTCTAACTATGGACACAGACAACCTTACAATCAGACACAAAAACATTTCGTAACTAATTATACTCCAAAAACAGATCAAAGTTATCGACCCACGCCAATGAGCATTTCGACTAGACAAACGGGCACCGCGATTAGACAAAATAAGTTATACCAGATGACCGGCAAGAAGGTTGACCAAGAAAGCGATGACCACGCGATGTACGAACTGACGAGGCAAATACCTAATATTTCCTTATCAGACCAGGATGTAACAGACGAGAACTCGGAAGAACAATGTTTTCACTACAACCACACTGACGAAGACTGTGAAGATAACCACTTAATCTCACAATCCGAAGAGAATTATTTTTTAGAGATGACCAACTCAGGAACCGATTTTCGATAATGAATCTAAGAAGTGATAACAATCACTTACCTTTTATATACGATCCGAATACTAACTTTAAAATATTAATCGACACAGATAGTACACGATCTTTTATAAGAAAATCATTAGGCCTAGAATGTTTTAAAACAAGTATAATTAAAGAACCCTTTGAAGTAACCACTGCACATGGCGTTTCAAAAGAAAACTTTAGTTGTAAACTACCTTTGTTATTTAAAAAGGAAATGAAATTTTACCTTTTTGACTTCCATAAACAATTTGATCTATTGCAAGGTTTGGATAACATTAAAGATTTGGGAATACAATTAGATTTTATAAATAATAAGCTAATCTTGTGTGGTAAGAAGATTTCTATTCATTATTTTAACACGGAAGAAGACGTATCACAAAAAAGAACAGACTCTGTTAAACAACAAATTTCAAGTTACATAGTACAAGCTAGAACCAGTCAAATTATGAAAATTTCAGTAAATAATATAAATAACGGTGAAGGAGTGTTAGCATATAAACAAATAAATGGGTTAGAAATTCCTCAATGTTTAGTAACAGTACGTAACGGCGAAGCTCTTTGTCCCATTACTAACAACACAACAAGAAATATTAAATTGACCATAAATGAAAGATTTAAATTAGAACCCCTAAGTGATTACAATATTTATGAACCAAAAACATTGGACAATAGAATTAATTTTAATATGACTGATTACAAAAGTCGAAAAATATTTTTGATTTGTCAAAAATTAGAGTAGAACACATGAATTCGGAAGAAAAATTGCTGTTACTAAATTAGTACAAGAGTACGCAGATATTTTTCATGTTGACGGAAATAACTTGACCTTCACTAATCAAATAAAACATATAATTCGAACCACAGACGAAATTCTGTATATTCTAAAACTACAGATATCCAGAAATTTATAAAAACGAAGTTAACAAACAAATTGATGATATGCTGAATCAGGGAATTATTCAACCTTCTCAATCCCCGTGGAACTCTCCAGTTTGGATTGTACCCAAAAAGCAGGACGCCTCCGGTAAACAAAAATTTCGACTAGTAATAGACTTCAGAGGCCTAAACTCAAAAACAATTGATGACCGATTTCCTTTACCAAATATAACAGATATTTTAGACAAATTAGGACGATCTCAATATTTCTCGAAATTGGACTTAGCTTCAGGATTTCACCAAGTGGAAATGGACCCGGACAGTGTAGAAAAAACAGCATTTTCAACAGAAACCGGACATTACGAATTCTTAAGAATGCCTTTTGGTCTAAAAAACAGTCCTCCCACATGTCAGAGAATTATGAACAATGTTTTAAGGGGAATTCAAAATGAAACATGCCTAGTATATTTAGATGACGTCATAATTTATTCGACCAGTCTCCAAGAACACATACAAAGACTTAGGGAAGTTTTTGACAGATTAAGGAAAGCAAATTTTAAAATTCAGTTAGACAAAACCGAATTTCTTAGAAAAGAAGTAGCGTATTTAGGTCACCTAGTAACAGCAGAAGGTGTCAAACCAAATCCAGATAAAGTGAAAGCAATTAAAAACTACCCAATTCCAAAACCACCAAACAAATTAAGGGATTTTTAGGTCTATTGGGATACTATAGAAAATTTATTAAAAATTTTGCTGGAATTACTAAACCTTTTACAAACTGTTTGAAAAAGGTGCAACAATCAAAATAGACGATCCAAATTATATAAATTGTTTTGAAACTTGCAAGAATATATTATCTAATGAACCTTTGTTACAATATCCAGATTTTGAAAAAGAATTTAATTTAACTACGGATGCTAGTAATTTTGCGATCGGAGCAGTGCTTAGCCAAAATAAAAACGGAGCTGATTTACCTATTGCCTATGCGAGTCGAACATTAAGTGATAGCGAAGTCAATTATTCGGCGATAGAAAAGGAATTACTTGCTATAGTATGGGCAACTAAATATTTTCGGCCCTATATCTACGGAAGAAAATTCAAAATTTATTCGGACCATAAACCTTTACAATGGTTTTTTTCAGTCAAAGAACCAAATTCTAAACTTCTTCGGTGGAGACTTAAATTAGAAGAATACGATTACCAAATAGTGTATAAAAAGGGCAAGTTAAATCAAAACGCTGACGCACTTTCTAGAATACAACTAAACGTTAGCGATACCAGTCCAGTGAACTCAGGATCAACGACCGATCAAGACATTCAGCAAACAGTAGCAGAATCAGTAAATTTATATTTTCCAGAAGTAGACGACGCTCAATCGATGTTAGCCAACATAGATGAAACGGAAGATATCTTAGTCGACTTGGCAGCAGCAGAAGATAACGCAGAAGATAACGCTGAAGATAACGACCAGACGTTACATTCAAATTATGAAGGTAACACAGTGATTGAAATGCCAATTTTGGATGAACCTGTTAATTTTGGAAAAAACCAGATAATAATATCTCTTGTAAACTATAACCCCAAAAAAGTAAAAATACAAAAATTATTTAACAACAGTAAAATTCCAAAATCTAATGATCCTTCTATAAATCCTGTTCCAGGTCCCTCCTCTTCCTTCAAGGAGTAATTAAAGATAAGCTAGAGATAATTTATGTAGAAAATAAGGTTAATATTAAGAAAACTATGTATACTTCAACCAAGTATAATTTCCACAAAATAATTGTTCAGTGAAATATAAAAAAATCATCAGTTCTATAATAATAAATTACCATTAGAGCCATAAATAGAAAATATGTGGGCATTTGAAAGTGTAATAGAAGTTGTAAAATTAGAGCTAAAGAAATAGTATATTTGCTGAAATTGCCTATTGTAGATGAAACAGACTATAATATTTATAAGTTGTTATCTGTACCAACCAAATATGAATCAGGATATATAACTGTAATTCCTAGAGTAAAATATATGTTAATGTCTAAATCTAAGTTAGGTAAGGTTAAACTCTTAGGTTTAAACAATAATTGTAAGAACAAAATTCATTCAAAATCTCTATGCTCATTGGAACAAATAACTAATCATAATCTTGATTGTGAAACATCTATAATACAATCCGGCAAGACGGACAGCTACAAATATTCTGCATTGGAGATTCCTGAAAATTTAATATGGATTCTTGAAATGAACCAATATTTGGCAATTTTATCTCAAAAGGAAACTACAGCAACTAAACTTCGAAGGATCTACTTAATCAGTCCCAACAATGATTCAATTCTTTATCAAGATAAACAATTGTATCATTTAATTTAGACGCTATATCAAAAATTCATCAACATTCAGTTACTACAAGAAAAATCAGCATTTGGACCATCATCATATTCGGAAGTCTTCTCCTGGTGATTATTTATATTGTGTTTAAAAGATTTTCGGGAAAGGACCAACGTCAACCCAGCACTCAACCACCCCCGGAAGTTTTGTTTAGGGATGGAGGAGTTATATAGACAATTATTGTAAACTTTGCTAGATTTAGTGTTAGACTTAGCTATATTTAATGCTGACAATTTAGCTTTTAGCACAGTAAGCATTTTCATGTACCTAGAGAAGAAAGAGCAGAAGCTCAGTGTGAATCGAGGTCTCACTCAGTTCGCATCTCAATGCATATGAGACGAACTTGAATAATTATTATAAGTTTTAAGTGGATATTAAAGTATTATTTTAATTATTAAAAAAGTTGTTTTTTTAAAAAGCGACATCCTCGAAACCATACCATAACTTATATATATACTCGTAAGTATATTGAATTATTTAATTATTTATTTTTGTAACAATATGTAGCAATAAATTCGGACTTCCTACTTTTTTTAATTACTTAACTTTAATTTCAGTTATAATAAATACCTGTTTAAATACAAACTTTTTTTTAAATTTTCATATAGAAATGCAAATAAAAGTGGGTTATTTACAAAGCTTGAACTATTTTGTTTTCTGTTAAACTGTAATAGGCATGTGTGACGAATACAGGTCATGCGACGCAAGGAGCGAAGATGAAGTCTAAGTCACTTCACTGGCTGAGGGACAACATACATCACTGTCATTCTTAATGAAAATCTAGTTCATTAGAAGTACATTACACGAAAATTTCTTGAAAGAATAAATTTACTCTTAGATGCAATAATAAAAAAATGCATCAATCATAATAATGTTATTTCGGAAAATACAATTACACAACATTAATATCACGAAGTAGTTATTTAATTATTGTAGTAGCCTGTGCGTGATAAAATAAACTAGTATTAGTTATAGATTTTTACATTTTTTTAAATGAAAATAATGTGGCTATGAACAATAAATTTAATGCTTTGTTATTATAATTATGTTCTTAATGTCCACTCTGTATGCCAATCGTACTAATGAGGACGAAGGGTTGGCGTAAACAGAATAGAAAGGAATACGGCTCTAAAAGCGACTGTAAATGCTTCCCTTTTCATCTGAAATACGGTAAAATATCTCTAGAGCAGCATTGAAGGGAACGTTAGTTTTTGCCTCTATAAAGAGATTTTTACTATACAGAGAGCCCAACTCAAACGTGCACAAAATGCGTTTTTATTTGCAAAGCATGTTGTACACTATTTTTAATTTGAAGTATTAAGTGCAAAGTTTATTGAAATAAAACTATATAAAGTACAATCTTTAAAAAATAATATTTAATAAATAATAATTCATGAATGAAATATTGAATATAACTGTGAGGAAAATGTAAAAATTACTGCAGAAACGCTTCAACAATTCTTTAAAATTCTGGCTTTCGAATTTTTTTGAAGCTATTCCCTTTATTATAAGCCTTCTTTATTTTATTTTTATTTTCCAATATCGTGCCAACAGAAGAACTAGCTGAACTAAAATTTCGGCAAACATCTCCTTGCTTCACACCTTTGTCTAACTCAAACAAAATTAACGTTTACACCTAACGATAAAATTTTCAATTTAGGCGCCAATACACTGTATTGTAATTAACATGTAAATATTCTTGTAATTAACATGTAAATAAAAGGCTAATGCGCTACTTGTAAAATGTACTCGTCACAAAAACACTAGATTCAGTTTTAAGCACTCGAATAACGTGTTGTGTACTGCTAAATAGGGTAGGAAGCGTGCACGTGTTTCACCGATATAGAGAGATTCTGGAATTTTGTTGGCCTCAGTACATAAAGTTACAATACATATTTTTACTATGGAAATGGGAAGGGACCAAAACATTTTGACATTATAGAGAGATTTCCGTTGTAAAGAGGTCCGCAATAGAGAGATTTTACTGTATTAATTGTACTACTCTATAAAGGTGTGCATTACACTATTAATTCATCCACTAAGTCGTCATTTACAAAGTTTTTCTGGTAGGTATTACCAAGTAAGCAAGAAGGGATATACCGTTAAATGACAACACCTTATACATTTAACGTATAAGGTTAAGTGTATAAATTTACATTTATACATGTAAATTTATACATTAACATGTATAATAGGTAAATTATACATTTACCTCTGTTTGCTGATGATCAAATAGGTAAAGCGCAGAATTATGAGGACTGAGATTTTTTTATTTATTTTAAGGCGAAAAGCACATTGAGGCTATTATCATGTACCTAAATATAACTGTGAGTCTAAAGTGTTAAGGTTGTAAGCGTAGTGTTCTAAGTGTAACTGTGTGCTAGACTGGGGTACCGAGAAGGACGTCTAAATCCTCTCAATAGGTGCAGTTAGTCTGCATCCCTCTGCGGGGATGAGGAAGTAGAATACATGAGTGGGAAATTAATAAAGTAATATGATATTTGGGTCCTTGAAATAAATCTAAGCAAAACTGAGTACATGTGCATTGAAACGCAGAATAGGAATCTTCTATTGGATCACAACACAAAAATCAAGGGGTGTACTTGTTGGGAATACTCGATATTCCCAACAAGTATTTGGGAATGACAATTACTAGTAATGTATTCTTGGATACAGCGATAAAAGAACGAAACACATTGGAAAGAAGAGCAATGAGAGCACCATATGGGATCAACGTATATCAAAAATAAATAAACAGAATATATAATACAATTATAAAATGTATGATTATGGCAGCGAAGTATGGCCACTGAAACAAACAACTGAAAAAGGTTTTGAAGCTACAGAAATGGACTATTGGCGAAGAGCCGCAGGTCGATCCGAACGGGAAAAGGTAAAAAAATATAAGAATTCGTGGCTGTGAAGCACATCATTATAGGCAAAACAACTTCGATGTTGGTCATTTCCAAGGGATGGACGAATATCGACTTCACAAAAGGATTTTAAAAAGGAAAATACTTAGTCGTAAAAAAGAGGAAGACCGAGACTTAGTTGGAGAGAAGGAATTTATAGGGATGTGAAAAAGAGGGGATTGGGTCAGGATCTATTGAATAATAGAGAAAAATAGAAGCTAGAAATCGGAAGACATCGGAGAACGGAAGACAAGTTTAAAAGAAGAGATTATCAAGTAAGCAAGTATCTAAAATTTTTATTGATAGTCAAGAAAACTTTTATTTTTAAATCGCATCAATGTAATGATTTTCCGTTGCGAAATTATTAAAAAAGCGTTTTTTTTTTGCTTTAATTCATTTAAATTAATTTGTTGCTTACATTCATTTAACTACAATGCAAAAACTCTATGATCAATATTTTATACTTATCTACACTTACGAATGTTTATGGGACATTGTATGATCCAAAATTGCATGACTATTGTATGACCTGACATTGGATACTCAAATTAACAAATTCCTTTTTAAGTTAAAAAAATTATTAAGTTTTATAATTTATAACGTAATGAATTTATAAATGTTCTATGCTTCCTAAATCCTGGTTATCATAAAGTTTTCCTTACACGAAATACTATAAATATTTGACAAAAAATCCTATGTTAAAGTTAGCAAAAGAAAAAAAAATAAGGGTATCATACTCAGTGGTATTTCGTACACTAACAGAAAGGAGAATGATAGGATGGTAATGTGCTCGAGAATTTGTAAAATAAATCCCTTACAAAAGTTCCCAGATTTTGCTGCTTGGATGTTTCCAAATACATTATTGTATTCCATTTCCTTTTATGGCGCACAGTTTCCTGGCCTTTTTACATCTCACGCACAATTTATATTCTTCTATTTATATTTGGTCTCTAAACCTTCTTTAAATTTCTGTTCAGTTTATATTTTTACAATGAATAAAACTTAAGGTGTTTTATTGAGTTATAATACATATTAACACATGCGCATATTTTGCTTTTGTTTATTATTAGTAGTAAATAGAAAAACGTCAAATAATTTATAATGCAATTTCAAAAATGTGTAAAATATTACAGCGACACTCTGAGACACATATTGAGTTCAATTACTAATTTTTACCAAAACTATTTCATACTAATTTTTATTATAAACCTTTTTAGTAAAAAAAAACTTGTAAGAAAGTTAGTAATAATAGATTAATACGCAAATAAAAAGATTTAATAAAAAGAACATAATAAATAAAATTAAAACTAATTAAATATTTTAATTTATAATTTAAATTTTAAGTTTTGTTTACAAACAAACGTGTAAATTGATTATTTTATATAAGTTTCATCAGCAACTGCTATTGATAATTGTAGAATAATTGATTCGAAGATTGAATTAGTAATCAATAATTGGATACTTTGATGCTATTATAAAAATGATAATTGATAATTAATATTTCCAGTTCTTTTTTAAGATGAAGCAACTTTATTTTACTAAGCGTAGAACTTTTAGTTCCAGTAATAAACATTTACAAAAAAAATAGTTAAAAGAAAACATTTGGGAAATTAAAGAACTGACAACATAAACAATAAAATCTATAAAATTTAATTTAAACTGAATATTCCGTAAATATTAACGTCCATAAAGAAATACAAGAATATTAAGTGGATTACTAAATGTATTCTAGTTCACGCTATAAACTGTACTGTATAGTGAATCTTGTAAGTCCAATAAAGAAAAAGATTCACTATGTTTTAAATTATAAAAATGGCTACCAAGAAAGTCTAAATCAAATGACGTAACCATGCAGATAACTAATTTAAACAATTTATCTAAAACAGTAGGAACAATAATCAACAGCAATATGTTTGTTTGGTTGTAGGGCAAAATTCTAACATTATTTTGTCTGACAACAACAACAAATTTACGGGTTGTAAAAACATTGAAAATTTAATAAACAATTGTTTCCGAGTTCGAGTTTTTCTGAAATAGATGAAAAAGCCGATGCACCAACTTAGCTTTTATTGTTCAACAAACAAAATGGGATCAAAAGCTTGCCTCAATAGTGGCATGACTGACAGGAAACAAAAGTGATTCAGAATTAAATTTTTATTCAATCTGTTTGGAAAAATGGTGTCACGAGGAATAAATTCTAGGCGTGTCGTTTACACTATTCACAAACGAATTAATTCCTAATATTAATGATAAAAATATGAATAAATACATTCATGATATTATTAACGTACTAACAATACGTTCAACTATTACAAACTCAAAAATAAGAGCTTTTATTCAATTAAACATCGCTTATCAATATTTCAATTATAACAATTTGAAAGTAAAAACACATAAAATAAATTTAAAAAGCAAATGATAAAAACACAGTGTGCTAAAAAAACAGTGTATGAAATTCCTGTAAAAGCCATATGAGCTGTTCAAAGTGCTTGAATTGAAGGACACAATATGAGAAGTTCAAAAACATCACTTCAATGTTCTTTTACTTAGAAATAGGACCCGGTTTTGTAGGCTATCATCTTTTAGAGTTATAAACTTTGGACTAATTTTATTTAAACTGATTTTTAATTATGGAATTTCTCTGTGAGTTAATCCCCACTCCCGAAGGTATTTTTCCTTAAAAATAAGTGGCTAAAATTCTCTTCCATTTGAGCGATGCAGGATTCTTGTTGAAGTGTATTTAAAACTTTAAATACTAACTTTCCGATGTATGTACTTACTAGAAGTTATTTTACACTGAAAAGTTAGAGCAACCCAGTTTGTAAAGTTGATGTTGCATGTAATACTCGAAACAGAAGTGCCATTTCATAAGCAAGATCACAGACAGATAACGTGTAAAGCTGGAGTACATTTTATAAATTAATATGGAAAAGATTTTAAAGATACAATGAAAGGGAAAATATTTAAAAATAATGCAATTCTTTGTTGAAGATTATATCAAATAAATTAAAGCAAATATTAAAATTTAAAGATTAGAAAAAATATAGGTCATTTATATAATATTTATAAATTTGTTTAAGTGTGTAACATTAATTATCTTACATTTTATTAATGACGCGTTTTGGAATTTATAATTCCATCATCAGATTATATCGCTCCTAACAGGTCGTTATCACATTAAAACTGATACAAAATGTCACATAAAAACGTAAAATTAACATATTAAAAGAACGTCTGTCGGTCACCCCGGGATTTCGGAACCGTTTAATATTATAAAGCCATAACACTAATCAATCATGTCTTTATCTTTGACCTTTATCTTGGTGTCATAAATTGTGTCTGACCTGAAGTTTAAAGTGTCATGCCATAAATAATGTCGAATCTTACATACAGTCTTTATAAATTTCGAGCTTCTCAATGGCGTGCATGAATGTACTTTTGTTCCGCATGTGTAAGGCTTTTATGTACGTGTCAAAAGCAATGTAGACATATTTATAATCATCTTATTTATAATAAGATGTGCATGATTTCAGACACTGTTTCTCAGCAGATGCTCTTTAAATCTTACCCTAAATCTTTCAAGCCTGCGTTTGCTTGTACATATTTATTGGCTTTTGGTCTTAATAATTTGCAGATAATGTGCAACAGCAGATGGATGTCATATACACATCGTAAGTAATGTAAGTTAAGGACGGAAATATAAATTGAGTTTCTATACTAACAGTGACTTGGATGTATTGTAAAACATGAATTTAATTATATTTTCACGATAAAATATGTAATCGTTCAAATAAACAATTAATAATAAGACTAATTTATATCATAATTAAAGCATTCGTTTACTATATGAAATAATGAATCTGTGTTATGAAAAGGTACGTCAAGATTTTTGAAATTTGTATTTACAGTTTAAAAAAAAAGACAATAAAAATTAATGAAGCCTATAGCCGATGAAGGAAAAAAGGCAATTTATTCTTGGTATTGTAATTTTTAATATAGCTTATAGCAAATAGAAGTTAAAAAAAATATTTAAATCGAAACCTTATTAACGTGTTTTAAAATAATTTAGAAAGCTATGATAAAACTTTATGTTTAAAATAAATAGATAATACTTTTGTACTAGCCTACTTTAAAATGTTATTTATGTAATTAATTTCCGCCGAAACTCATTTTGATTACATTGTTTTACAAATTTTAGATTTGTAATTCGTAATATAAATAGCATTTGCGTTATTTATTTTATAATAAATAATTAATTAATTACATTTTTTTGTTACGTACCAATTCTTAGTACAAACAAAAGTATCTACGTTTTATTGTCTGCAGTTCCATTTCCAGATATTGGCAATAACCGCTCATGTGTTGGAAACGTTTCGTGGAAAAAACTGCGCAAGATATTAAAACTGTGACGTCACCATGTGTTCGAAATAAAAACCACTACCAGACCGTTCCATTTTTTCTGTTTCCTGTTTCAAATTTCAATTTTTCTTACAAAAGTTTTTGTTATGAAAATTAAATTTATTCAAATATTTCTTAACTTTATTTTTTTGTAAACACATAACATTTTAATAATTAAATTTTCTAGCATAACAATGAAAGTTTGGTACGTCATACAAGTATTTCCAATGTACAAGGGATAATAAGAAATAGTAGTTAAATAGAAGATTTTATGATTAAATCGCTTTCTACATTATCCTTGAAAAGGACTAAAGAAATTTGACAAAAAGATTTACTGTTGGAGATATAAATGCCACAATGATTTATAAAATTAAACTGTTCAGACGTTTAAAGAAAATCTAGAAATATATTTTTTAAGTTTTTGTGAAGTTCTCTCCAGTAAGACAGATGACCCAATTTGTCTCCAATATCGACGAATATGTCTTCCTTGTATTGTTACTTGTGTTTCTTTTATCGTTCTTTTGATTTATGTTTCGTTTTGGCAACATCTGCTGTGGAATTTTTCAACGATAAATATTTGCTTATTAATTATTATAATTTGTTTACTGTTAAATGAAAACAACACTCCACGTTTATACAACACTTTTAATAAGGGAAATATCATAAACAAACTTTAATTGTGCAAAATCAATTAAGTTTGAATCAATGTGGTGACAAACTGTAATTGTTTATTTGACACACACACACACACGCACGCACACACGCACGTACACACATTAATTTTTTTATGAATATAGAAAAAAATGAATATAATTTCATTTAGGCTAATAGAAATTATGAATACGTAATTATAGTTTATTAGATTTATCTATATAAATAGATCGATTTATTAATTAACTATGAATTAAATTTAATCATTAATGAAAGAGATGGATACAGAAATTTTAACTAAATATGAAATTATTAAATTATGACTCCAGGAGTTTTTGAAAGACAAAATCATAATCTTTTATGCAAGTTTAAGAAAAAATGACCTAGACCACGAATATTATTGGTTTAAATTAACTAAGTGATCATATAAATCTCGTTTGTATTGGAGGAGCCTAGATACCCCTAGCGATTAACCGGTTCGTCTTGTGTAAAATAGGGGACCTTATAATTAGGCGTCTGATTTTGTATAGGGCGTATTTTGCCTTACAGTAAAGAAACAATTATGAAATGACATGACTTTCAAAGCACACAGATATGGCACAGCATTAAATCACAATACATGTTTAATTGTTTTCAAATAAAAACAATTTTTATTAATTTAATATAAATAAATTACGTGTATACAAATAAATCCTGTATTCAATTTGTATTCAAAGTCATGTTGATCATGCGAGGCATACTGTATTGTAAATTTATAAATACCATTTGACAGTTCAGTAAATATAAAAAAACAAAACATTCAATTTTCACTTAAAATTCTTTACCTGTTCAATTATTAATAGAATGCTTCTATAAATTATTGTTTTTATGTAATAACGTATTAATTTAAAGTATTGTATTTAAAACATAAAATGAAGAATTTTAAATTTCGTTTTTATATTTTACTAGACTCTGTAAATATTTCTTATTTGGTAACAGTAAACAAGAAAGTTAACTTGGAAAGAATTACAAAGTTGATCACAGTCCTAAGACCAAGCGGAGCGAACTTTCCATTAACAAGAAGTGCAACTCGTCGAGTACTCTTCTGCTTAGACAATCCAAGTGCTCTAGCCTTACTTAATTTTGTACTTCAGGCATTGAAACTCAAGCCAAGATAAATTTGCATATCTTCAATTATTAAATTAAAAATCTGGACGGATATAATTGTGTACTTCAGCTAATTGCGTAAACTTGTACATGATAACTGTATTTAAGGGTACATTCCAATTAATTCTAGTTTAAAGGAAAAATAAATTAGTATAAATTGAAATAGGCTTATTAAAGGTTTATTACACAGCTGTTTCTTATTATAAAGTCAGCCGCCTCGGTGGCCTAGTTGATAGGCTTTCACCCTGAGGACCCGGGTTCAAATCCCGGCCAGGGCTTGGCATTTTCATACGCTATAAATCATCCCATCGTCTGCATTAGCCAAAGTGTGGACAATAGTCACACTTTTTTAAACACACAAAAAAAATATTATAAAGTCATATAGGCCTTTAGGTTTCACAGATTATTAAAAACATAAATTTTATATTTTATACAATCGCATTGTGGTGCAGTCTATACACTAAAGGCAAATTAGTTTCGTTATTTGCTTTGTTATAAGAAAATTGGTAACTTTTTGTTATTTTTTATTGGAAGCGATGAGTCTGATTCTCTTACACTAGTTTCATTATTTGTAAACAAAGTACCTGAAATAATGAAACAGACCAATTAAAACTATTTTGAAGTGCTGCAAATTTTGCTATATATTAAACCAAAATCATTTTTATCTTCTCAGTACGCAATGCTTTAAATATAAAACAATTCAGATAATAGGAACAAGATAATACCAAAACAAATTAAATACATCAGTTAAAATTGAAACATCGAAAACATTTGTAATTAAAAGTGTTATATAAAAAAAGGCTAAGTAATTTTATTTAATATTAACAAAATCGTTTATGCTTCTTGACAAGATCTGATACAATTGTAATTTCTTTTAAATTTTGCGAGTATTGAAATAAAGTTGTTAAAACATTACAAAAATAATTGTAGCCTGCTAAAACAGCAAACTCAGGAATGACATTTTTTTAAATAAAGAGAATCCTCGAAATTAACAGCACAGTTTTTAATTTCTTATCTCGTAGAGTAAGTATATCTATAATATAATTGAATTCTACCCCACTAGCCGGATGGAAAATGATAAAAACTGTTTTGTCCGCATTATATAATTTTTGCCGACTAGGTTTAAAAGTAAATAATATAAATTTTATTCCTTAAAAAAATATGTCCACATTTTCTGTAAGATACCTGGCCTCCTCATGTAGCCTAAGCTAGTTGTACGATATATTACCGCATATATAAAATAATATTCTTTAGCAGCTGCATATTTGTAATCTGTTGATACTGAGAGGCAAAGTAAGTCGTGCAATAAATGCTTATAAATGTAATAACCTTAAATTCAAAAGTTACCCGCTTTAATACACGTAACCGTACTTCAGGCAAGAGGAGAGTCACACTGTACAAGTCTACTCTATCGATCCCGTGTGGAACACTGTGAATGTTAATGGGCAACTTTAGCGGCAAAGCGACAGCATTCACTGTAGCAAGAGTTTGTTCGTATCCTGCAAGTAAATATGCCAGTATAAATATACAAACTTTCGTTTTAAAAGCCAACCGATAATTATTAAAACTAATTTTTAAAAATTATTAAAAATAATTTTAATTATTTGCATAAAACTACACGAATGAATTTCGTTCTTATTTGAGTTACCTTAATTAATTTATTTGCAAAGAGATGTTTGAGTGTCCAAACATAAAGTCGCTACTAAGCTCAAGTGAAAACGCCAACGTCAGCTGCTATTGCGTTTCAAATATTTTACTCATTTAAACGTTCTAAATATGAAATTAAAAAAAAAATCGGATCACGAAAAAATCACACTTTCAGGTTTTCACGGTTAGTTTCTGATTTGTTTTTCATTCCGGAAGTTCAAACATTCAGAATAAAACAATCGATTGCATTTATTTATTAAGAAAATTAACTAATTTCTATTTAAATTCAAAAATTTTCAATGTCTACAGCTGGTAATCATATTCTGATTATACAACATCTGTATAGGTTATTAGTATTTTTAATTGTTAAACTACAATGAAAAAAAGAAAATAGTCTGGTTCAGTTTCTCATTTTTAATGAATTAAAACTTTTTAGAGCCTGCCGATACTCATTCATGCTTTAAGCGTGAAAGAACGTTTGAAACGTGAAGAACGTTTTTTGTAGCAAACAATTCTTTCGAGAGGTTTAGCTGTTATTACATAAAATGTCCTTGCTTGTGTTACGAAGACAGGACTGTTCTGTTGTTCTAAATTCTTTCCTTTCATAAAGTGGCAACAGTGTAAATCCGAGTTATGTGTAAGGCTACAAAACGCAGTCAGACGAATGTAATAAACTCAAGAGCTTTCTTCATAACACGTCGTCGAGGTTCCTTTACTTTCAAAATAAAAAGGACTCGTTTATTGAAACGTATTTCACTGAACGATTGATACAAATAACAATTTAGTTTTGTTGGTCCTAATTTTACAAGAAAACATAAATAGATTATATATATATATAATCTTAAAAAACCTTAAAAGACACATTTGTAAAAAAATCGAAGTTTATTTCAAAGTTCTAGTTTAGCTTTACGAATAATTTATTTAGCTAAGTTATACCTACAAACATTTAACAACCACGAAACACACACACACACACACACACACACACACACACACACACACACAACTTTTCTTGTGAAAGTGAGTAATTTCATTTTAATTTTTTATAAGGTAATCGAGAGCTTGGTCGTCAATGTGACTAAGGCACAGGTCAGTCTGCTGCAACTCATTGTTGTGAGTTCGAGAGAATTACAGTTGCCAACATCCTCAATAGTCTAACTGGCAGAAATTACAGTTGTTAGGGGAAAAAATCAACTAGCATCGAGATTAAAGAAACTGCCAGTATATAGCGCAAAGCAGTACACCATGAATTATGGTCAGGATTCACTTTTATATTTTCATTGTAATTTAAAAAATTAAAATACTAATTTAATAAACTGAAAAATTTTGCATTTACGATGGTGAAATCAGACTTTCAAAAGTGAAAGATGAATTTTGTTTGTTATGTATCGTGATATTATTTTATAAAATTTCCATTTATCACTTCATTAAACAGCAGCAGTTATTTATTTCAATACGTATTATAATAACTAAACAAGCTACATGTGTAATAGGTCTGTTCTCGCATTTGTGATAATAAGTGACTTAAATAGATCATTAAATTTTATAATGTTAGTTATTTTATGAGTTTTTTTAATGAAACATAAAGAGATGTAATTAAAAATTCACTTCTTGATAATTTGACTAGTTGATCAGTGTATTAAGATACTGCTTTAACTCTATCAATAAAAGTTAAAGATAAATTTTTATTAAATTTTCTGTGTTATAATGAACTTAAAATTATCTGCTTTCATACTGATATAATTAGTAACTGTTATAAGAAAACAAAATGTAAAAAATGGATCTAACGATTTCGCTAAAAATTATTTCAATGTATGCCTTTAAAACCCAAATAATGTATATGTACTGATTACACAATGAACCAGAAAAATATTGATAAGTAGATATTTTGTAAGCAAATTTGATACGTATTAGTTTTGATAGATAATACCGAACAGAGTGAAAAAAGGCTTTAACTCCCATTTCTCCTCTAAAGAATTGACTGTTAGGGAAGTTTCAGAAAGGTGAATTAAGTTAAACACCCTTAAGATAATAAACAGAAGTAAATTCCTGTTTACTTGTCAACACAACTAAAAGGTTAAAAAGGTCTCAACTACAAACGTAAAATTGTTACCATTTGCTCTACATTTATTACTAACAAAATGACAATTTTGGGTCAAATCCTCACAGCATCAAACATTAATTTGATAATATTAGTGTAATACTATTCAATTTAAAACCATTTAGTCAAAATGAACATGACCATGTCAAACACTTTACTTCCGATATGATCGGTTAACCTGAACATTCAAGTTTTCAGTTATGCTTCTTTTAAACTGATTACAACGAATAGGCCTATACGTAAGAAGGTAGAACACGCACTAAAGACCTTTCTGCTTTACACACGCCATTATTTCTGTGACTGATAAGTTAAAAAACGTATGACAAGCGTATTCTGTCAACGGTTCTCATAATTAAAAATAACTGAAGTCTTAGTATTGTTGTACAGTTTTGGCTGACTTCAAAAAAAAAAAAAAAAGATCGTTAGCGTCTTCCTCATAGAAGTTACAGTTGATATCGCGAACCACTTTTACGTTGACTATTGTGAAATGTTGCATATTGTAAAAGTAACTATTGTAAAATTATAGAAAAAATATTTTTGTTATTGAAAAATTATGCATATTTAAAACGAAATTATCATTTGATGTAAAATTGAAACACGCTTTCTATCGAAAGTTATCTCAACCAGTTAGGAAAATCATACAGTAAACTGTTCACATATTTTACATGAACCTGATCTTGTAACCTTTCTTCCAGCCATGAATACAAATTGGATGTAAAATATTCAAAACGCTAGCGAGTATTACACTCTTGAATATATCCGAAATTTTCTGACGGTCAACATGTTATAAAATAAAAGTAAATCCTGATTAAATAAACAACGAAATATGTAATTATAACGCATTCGAATTTACTTGTTAAACATGACAAATCAACAACATATGAATGAAATGGGCCTATTTAAAAATTACAAATATTAAGCAATAATACAATATTTTAAAATATGTATACACATTTTATACATTACATTAAAAATTGTAACACAAGTCGTACGTATTAAGGGAAAATATAAAACTGTGTTTAACTAATAAGATAATAACAAGTTTCGTATACGTTTTCTATAGTTAATCAAGAAAAAAACATAATACAAAATTAATTATTTTGAATATATTTATATGTAGATGAGTTAATAATGTTGTCCTTATTACAAATTTGTAAAACGTTATTCGCATCTTTAAGACACATTAATTACATTTCCGTTATTTGTTTTCCTTAACCTACTTTAAAATGCAAATAAATGTAGTTCCATTTCACTAGAAATCTCAGGATGATGTTGTTTTAAATTATTCATGAACACAAAGGTTGAATATGGCTTCAAAGATGACAGGTTTCATATTGATATTCTGAAATAGATTAGAAGGTCAAGACTGATCCAAAGCTTGAAAGTAATATATTCCTTGAGGAATTACTGTATCGCAGCAGATATTCTTAGATTCTTCAAAAGTTAAATTTTCCTAATTTTTAATATATTTTAAGGTAAATCAATAAGATGTCGCCTGTTAATTTCTTTGACAATAATTAGATTAATCGTAGCTAATAAGAAGTAGATATATATATATATAATTAGATAATGAGTGAATAAATATATAAACGTAATTATAAATCTGTCTTTTTAAATGATTTGTAAGCCTTAAAAAATGTAAACATAAAATACAAAATTTTGTTGTGTTAAAAAAATGTCACATAGAAACTTATTTACGTAATAATATCATAGAATTTCCATTATTTTTATTACCCTTTTTTTACATTTCGTTGTAAAATTTCCCGCAATTCAGCAGTCATACTAATTTGTTCCTTTAAAATGTCTTGATTGGTCAAATCTTCAAAACATTATTGATATATTTGATATTTGTTGATTTTGTTTTCAGCACATGTATAATGAACATAAACAATACCCATAAATAAAAGTTAATAGTGGTATGTTACATTATTAGGTCATTTATTTTTATAAATAATTGTCTCAGCGGAGTATTATAATTAATATCACCATTAAAGTAAAATAAAATGTGTAAGTTGTTTAATTCTTTCCTACGCAAACAAATAAATGATTTACTAAAAATTATTTATTGTTTTTATGTTTGAAATAAAATTACACTTTGTAACTCAATCTAGATTTAACTTCCAAAAAATATACTTCTAAATTAGAAAATTAATAATTTAAATTTAAATAAACCTTAAGTTGTCAAAATATCTATCATGATTCTGCCTGATCAATATATGTAGTGTGTTGGCTATATATAATCGTAACACATTTATTTTGATCACGTGATATAGATAATTTAAAAAAGAAACAATTTTTATAACAAAAACAAAAATTTTAATTTACGAACATTTTGTATTTCATAAAAGATAAGAAAACAAAATTTGTTATTTTACTCTAAATAAATCAGTTTTTATTGTCACAATCAGCATTTAAATCTGCATCAGTTAACATTTTATCAGCCACAGTCAGGTACATTTTCATATTTTAAATAGAATTTAGAAATTAAAAATATTTGTAGATTTTAACGTTGATTATTATGAAAAAATCAGAAAATTGTGAAAAGTGTTCAAAAATGTGTAGAAATAAAGTTAAGATTTTTAATGACTTTTAATAGCATCCATTTTGAAACTGTTGAGAGAATTCTGCCGTTTAACTCACCCGTCCTGGCAAACACCTAAGTGAATTTTCGTGCCAAATGACGTATAATTAAATCGAAACAAAATTACAAATATTAGAGTGTCAACATTTTTTCTACAATTAAAGTTTTGCAACGGTTTAATTCAATATTTAAATGTTTAAATGCAGCATTTAAGCGTAGCGAAGGCATCGTGGTGATAGGGAGGTAAATTTTTAATAATCTTTAACAAACAACTGATTATTACGTAGAATAACAAAAGTTACTACTCTGCAATGTATACTTTGTGTGACTGTTGTAATTATTGAAAGGCAACAGGAAAACCACTTTTTTTAAACTAAAAGGGATAAAATTAAAACAAGAAATAAAATATAAGTTTAACTTCAGTTTATTAAGTCTAAAATATTAATAAGGTAATATTCGATATTAAATATATTATATTTAATAAATATTTTATAGTTTTGGTACAAAAATATTCTTTAAAGAATGTTATTTTTAAATAACATTACTAAAGAACTAATTAACGTAAAAGGTATTTGCGAATTGTATACAGGAGGTTTTTAGTTTTTCTGAGAAATTTGAAAAAGGGATTCTAGTAAAACGATTCAGATTTTAGTCAATTTTGGAGGTTCTGGACTAAAAAAATCATTTTTTTTTTGTGAAACAGTGGAATGTGAGTCTTTACATAAGTGCTATTTTGATTTGGTCTATTTTTATTAGACCAAAATAGCATGGTTGTACTTGGAACTTCCTATAAGTTGTCTACAACTGTAATCACAGACCAGATTAAAAACAACCGGTTTTTATTGTCATGCAATTTTCACAAAACCACAATGCAATACACAAACTTACAATTAGGCTAGACTTAAAAGCAAAGTTAATTTATTTTATTTTAATTTCTAGCGCAGCTTAAAACTGGCACAGACATGTCGACAATAAGAAAATAAAAATCGTAAACTTTTAGTGAACATCTGTTCAATGAACACAGAGTTATAACTCTAGACAAAGCGATTGATGTTTTCATCAATCAAAGGCTGATTGAAAATCCTATGATGGCTGATGTGTTATGCGATTTTAAATCGAAATTGACTTGATATTTTTTAAAATCTTTTAGCTTTGAAATGAAATAACGTTGGTTGTATGTTAAAAAAAAAATAACAATTCTGCGATAATAACTTTCTGTAACATACACTTAAAGATCCGAAAAAGAAATTATTTTATCGGAAAAGAGGTTTTGGTATTGCAGTAAAAGTAATACTAAGAGCACACAATATGCTTGGTGAAATAAAACCACAAGAATAACTAATCATTTGTTGTTTGTTGTTGTTTTAAGAAAGGAAACTCGCAGCAGTTTTATCGATATGAAGATAGGTTCTCATGGGACATGCAAGTGTATATATATATATATATATATATATATATATATATATATATATATATATATATCTGCCTTAATATTACTTCTATCTCCACTCGACTTTTAAAGGCAAAGTAGGCCTACACATGTACTTGCATTAATTTGCAACTTGATTTATGAATTTTGCAACACAAAGCTATTCCTAAGTTTGTCAATTTCAACTAAGGATGACTTAAAAATCTTTTTAAATTAAAATTTTGCTTTTTATTTATTTCATAAGCTTTGGCAGCATTACTCGTTTATAATAATATTTCTTGTATATCTCAAAATAATAAGTAAAATTTGAATTTAAATTATGACAATACTACATACGCATTTTAACTTGTTTCTAGATACGTAAAATGCCTTTAGTTAACTATCTAAAAAAACGTAATTATTTGCCACTCCTGCAGCCCTTCTTTCTACTGGAGTACTGCAAGGTAATAAAAATAAATATATTACATTTTTCAAAGAATAATGTTTTATTTTTTTTCCGTTATTTTATCTTTATCCTTAACGCCGATTCCTTGTCACTTGTCAACTGGCAAAAAAACTGTACTTGAAGTAAAATTGATGTTTTTACTCTTTTTGTTCTCTAAAACATTAGTATAGATTACATGTTTTCAAACACAACAAAATTATAATTTTCGGAAAAGAAATATTCTGAAATATTATCAATTTACCTAGGAAACTTCAATATCTCACTTATAAAGTATTTACAAATCAATAACAATCAAGAAGTGTAACAAGATAACAATCTTTTAATAGTAATAAGAAGTGTAATCATGGTTAGTGAAACATTCGCTGATGATACCAAATAGTAAAAACGTCAAGCTACCTGTTTTAGAATACTTCTACTAAAACGTTTGCAGTAGAGTAACCAATACAGAAACAATAAATGGCATAACGTAGAAGAGCATGATTGGTTTTTACTAAAACACAAGGTAAGTGTACACGCAAAATAAATTAAAAATTTCAATTTTATTTGTTTCAAATTGTGCGTTTTGGCAAATTGCTTGAAAATAAAAGTTCGATAATATTCTAGAATGTTCCAGAATGATCTACAAATTTCGATAATGTTGGACAAGGTTCGACAATGTTTAGGATGTTTGAGAATATTCTAGGATGTCCTGAAGGTTCTGGATCGAATTCCTGGTGAGAAAGGTTTGAAAACGTTCTAGAATGTTCTAAAATAGGAATGGAAGCCCAGAATCTTCTGGAACATTCTAGAATTTTCCATTATTCTTTTGTGGTGAGGATACGTTCCAGCTCAAAAGGGTACATATACGATAGGCGACGGGAGACGCATGCGTTAGTATACTTTTAGATTAGGCATTCTATAGAATATTCTGTAATTTCCAGAATGTTCGAAAATGTTTGAGAATTTTTCAGGATATTAAGTCGTTGAAGGATATCAATCGAATTCCGAAGTGGTTGAGACTGGCCATATTACGGTTCTACAATATTCCGTAATCTTCAAGAATGTTTCAGAATATTCGAATGTTGCTGAATGTTTTAGAATTTTTCTGAAGTTTTAAAAAAGTTTTAGAATGTTTTAAAGTATTCCAGAATACTCTAGAATATTCTAAAATATTCATGAATGTGCTACAATTTTCAGAATTTTTGTCAATGTTCTAGAATATTAAAGAATTTTCTAAAACATTTTATAATGTTCTATAATATTTGAGAATGTCGGAGAATGTTGTATAATGTTTTAAAATGTTCTAGAATCGTCTTGAAAGTCTGATATTGTTCTAAAATGTTCCAAAATATTCGTGAAATCTATAGGAAGTTCCAGAATGGTCTGTGATTTTTCGGAATGATCGACGTTTGAGAATGTTGCAAGATGTTTGAGAATGTTCTAGAATGTTCCAGAAGGTTCTGGACCTTCAAAGTGACTTCCTTTTTTGAATTATTAGAGAATGTTCTAGAAATCAGAAACAGAAGTCCAGATCTTCTGGAACATCTCGAACGTGGTGACACGTTCCATATCAAAAAGGTATATATAGGAACATGCGTCAATATAATACCGAGTTTCCTTTCACTAAATTAAATACAACTGTATTGAGAATATGATGATTTTGTTTATCTTTATAATTTCTGTATTTAAAGGTTCATTGCTTTAATTTGCATCTGATAGGAACTGGCTGGCTTTGTCCGAACCAAGCGAGGGCAACTGGGGCTTACTAAAAATAAACATTTGCAAAAATTCAAATTTGCATTAGAAAAAATAACATAAATAATCAAATTCTCCATCAGTTTAACAGCTACAAATAAAATATTTTAAGAATATTTTCAACTTTGAAATCAGGTAAAGCCAGGATACATACATAATACAAATGCAAAAAATAAACATTTGTAAACATTCTAAATTGCATTAAAAAATATAATTTATGTAATATTTTAAAAACATTTCCACCTTACAACTCGAGCGAAGCTGGTATGCGAGTATACAGCTGGTAATACAATAATCTCGAATAAAGAAAATATAATTCATAATTCTAAATTATTTTCTCTACTCTACTGAAATATTACTACACTGATTTTATAATTTTATAACTTCAGAAACGTTGCATTGTTGTTTTATTTTTAAAGTGTGGGGATGTTGTTCACGATGTTTTCTAAGCATAACAAAATAAATCTCAAGACACTCAGTGGCAGAGAAATAGCACTGCTATATTGATTGCGTACTTTTTCCGTTACAATATATGTGCTAAAATTACTATATCTGATTGTATTATTAAAGTAGTCTTTTATATTAAATGTTCTTGTGTTTGTTTGGAAATAAATTATTCTAGTAGCTCTATTTTATTTAATAAGCAATATATAAAGCAATAATAACAGAAAATTTTACTGGTGACTCACATAATAAAATAGCTATGCTTACGTGACCAGTAAACGTTTAATGGTTTTAAGCAAATGTTATTATTTTAACACTTTAAAAAAATCTTACATAAATTTTATAACAGGAATAAACCTAATAATTGCCAAACACAGGTATCTATTCTGTAAGCATATAATCTGTAAACATTTTGTCGTCATTTGTTTACTAAACTTGACATTGAAAATACACGTGAAGTTTAAATATTTTACCCTTTGATGCTAACTTTTATACTATTAAATTTATTTTGGAATACATTTTAATTTAACATTTAAAAAATCAGAATTTATAATATAAACATTGTTATCGAGTTTTTTTTATCAAAAAGTTGATTTCAAACAGATTTTTCTTTATGTTAACTCTACTTTACAAATATCGTTACACAATTTTGGTACTTTCAATTTGATTCGCAAATCAAACGTAGGAAGTGAATATAATATTATTAATATTTTTTGTTAATTAATGAAATAAATTAGAATTTGTTTTCACAGTAATGATACTAATGTTTTAATAAAGCACTAATTTAATTCTATCTTTTAATGTAGTTATAATTTTATTAATAAAATATTTCCTATGCCAATCTGTAAGTAGGTCATACTACAGACTTTACGCTAATTAGTTTGTGCGTTTGCAGGATGTCTTCTGATTTAATATATTTTCAGAATTCATTCCTGCAATTTCTTATTCATTTTGAAACTTACAGGAAATGTTTAGCTTAATTAATCATCTAACTGCATTGTTTGTGTAAGGAATTTTGTAAATTGATATTATTTTAATTAAAATATATTCTTTGAAAACAACATTTTGTAGGCCTATATATAGCCTATAATGTATAGATTGAATCGCTTTTATTGAAATTATTGATTTAACCAATACCTTGCTCAGCATCAATTTGTATGAGTTGAGCGTCGAATGTATTTTGTATTCCTTCTCCAGTCTTGAATATTTACATTCAGTATTCATGATTACAAAGTGAGTTCGTATCAGAATTCAAAATGTACGTTGAGTGTGCTGCATGATATTTACCTACACTTTTTGAAACAATATTTTATTTAACCATTGTTTTCTTTGCTTGAGCGCCGTTAACGGAATAAAAAAATCTTCCAGAAAAACATGAATTCTCAATGCAAAAAGTATTATTTTATAAATTATTTATAATCTGTAGATAAAAGGAAATATTTTCTTTCATTTTATAATATTTTTTCACTTGTTCTGTGTTTGTGAATGTATTGTTAGTGGTAACCGAATATTCAAAGTGATCTGCATTATTTAGTTCTGCATATTCTTGGCCGTATTAAGGTACATTTACACGGCGCCTGATAATATGGCATGTAACAAGACGTTAGAGGAGAAATACAAAGGCGCATGCGTCGTAATGCGTAGCAACAATACGTGCAAATAGTCGCGTGTGTTCCTCATCCTATTTGGGTTACTCGTGTAACAAGTCATGCAAACTTTAATTATAATTAAATACGTCCATTAGACTTACAATATGTGCAAAAGTAAAAAAATACTTCCTTGTAGAAAAATTCCATGGACTTTATAATTCCATGTTTAACGGTTATAATCATAGCTGTGAAAACAGACTGTACGCCAGACTGATAGGCCACTAATTATTTGAGATAGACGTTTAATTTATAACATATTACTTTCACCCGATAAAGATATTTTGTATGGTTCATTATTTATATTAGTTTTTATTTTAAGATAAAAATTTAATTTAAGTTTAGCAATAACTACTCATATATTTACAGAAATAAATAATTAAAAATTTATCGTAAAAGAAAAATGCTTTAAAACTAGTGTTATTTTAATAAAATAGGATTAATTTTGTAGATAAAACATTTAGCTTTAAAATAAGTTTGGTCTATTAAAAACGTATGTACAGATTTAAGGTTATTTGCTTTAAATATCCCCTCTCAAACGGTTTTATGTTTTCAAACGCGATGAAAATTCATAATATTAGGCTATTTTATCAATAATGAAATTTAATAGGCCTATACAAAAATCTGATTAACTTTTGAAATAAAAGAGTTATTACTAACCGAAACCTGGGAACTATCAAATGTAATTTGGTCTAAATTAAGTGACGCAAGCTGTCTGAACAAAGTCTTGCACGTTGTAGGCAACTAGAAAAACGTGTGGCACGTGACATGCGCTGTTGCCGTGCAAAATTACATTTTTTGTAACATTAAAAAAGGACATGTATAAACGTTCCTGCTGAATATTCTACCGTGATCTTCAAGGTTACTTATTGATGATCTAGGTGGTACGGGTTACTTTTGAATATCTTATGTATTAGTTATTATGTTATTTAGTTTTAAATTTAAAAAGTTTTATATACTTATTCCTGAATAATCTAAGTAGGCTTCTGAAAAACTCATTGTCTTCTGGGCTACTTATAAATAATCTGTGTGGTGCAGGTTACTTCGAAATACTTTATGTAATATTAGTTACTTTTGAATAATTCTATGTCGTTTAAGTTACTTCTAAATATTCTAAGTAGTCTAGGCTTCTCTGTATAGTGTACACGATCTAAGTTACTTCTAAATATTTAATGTGATCTAAGTTACGTTTGAATAGCCTACTCTAAGTATTCCAAGTTACTTCTAAATATTCTAGACTAGCTGTTACCTGTTGCGGCCTTGCCTGCAATTATAATGTAGGCAATAAAAATTATAGTCGATTTTTAAAATAAGAATAGGTTCATTTCATTTTAATATATTTCTATATACAATATTATACGATTTATAGTTTTCGGCAAAGACATATAAATTTTTGCTACTCGATACTCTAAAACAGGGTCCTGTCATATTTTAATAAAATGCAGTATTATTAAAAAGTTACTATTATACAATTAAACTTGAATAGTATTGTGTTTATCTCAGGTACCTAAACCGTGTTCATACCAGTTTAATTTCAATTGGTCCAGTAGTTAAAGTGTAATTGAATAACAAACAAATAAAACAAAAACAAACTTTCAGAAATATATGATTGGCTGTAACCCGCCACGGCTTTGCCCGCAATCATAATATACATTAAAGATCACGCATCACCGTGTTAGGACCAACAACCGTGTCAGTTAGGTTATGTATTTTTTTTTAATAAAGGATTTCTTAACGCATCACCATGTTAAGCCTAACATCCGTGTTAGTTAAGTTATGGAGTACTTTTTTTAAAAAATTAAGGTTTTTTCCTGCATCAACGTATTATGCCCAACAACCGTGTCAATTAGGTTATGGAGTACTCTTTTAAAAAAATAAATAAAGGTTTTTTTAATGTTGGCCTAACAACCGTGTCAGTTAAGTTTGGAGTACTATTAAAAAAAAATAAAGGTTTTTTTTACACATCGCCATGATAGGCCCAACAACCATGTCAGTTACGGTATGTAGTATTCTTTAAAAAAATATAAAGGTTTTTTTACGTATCACAGTGTTAGGCCTAACAACCGTGTCAGTTCGGATATGTAGTAGTCTTTTAAAAAATATAAAGGTTTTTTCACACATCACCGTGTTAGGCCTAACAACCGTGTCAGTTCAGATATGTAGCACTCTTTAAAAAAATATAAAGGTTTTTTTACGTATCACCGTGTTAGGCCTAACAACCGTGTCAGTTAGGATATGTAGTATTCTTTAAAAAAATATAAAGGTTTTTTTTACGCATCACCGTGTTTGACCTAACAACCGTGTGTCAGTTAGGATATGTAGTATTCTTTAAAAAAATATAAAGGTTTTTTTACTCACCACCGTGTCAGGCCCAACAACCGTGTCAGTTAGGTCACCATAGATTTCTAAATTAGAAGAAAGTATTCTTTTTTAAAAAAATGGGTTTCTTATCACTCAAAACCCGTGTTAGAATTATTTTTTATTGTTTTACCGATTTACAACACGTTACCGATTTTCGCGCGGTAGCAATTTTGAGGTTACGTTGGTCATTTTTATATTCGATTTGTATCGTACTTCTCGTGGTTTCCGCGCTTTTATAGTTTGGATTCTTGCTTTTGGGCACGTAATAAAGCGTTTTAGTAACCAAAATATCGAAAAATCGAGGACATGCTACACTGCATATTTACCATTTTTTCATATAATGTAATTACAAAAATATATATACTACCATACAATTAAAGTATCCTAATAAAATTGTACATGTTATATATTCTGCACTATGCGTCGAAAACATTGAAAAGTCTTAAATAAGAAATACCAGATTGTGATTATTTGATCTAATGAAACTTAAAATAAAAAAACTACAAAAATTAAAGCAAACCAATACTTTCACAAAGAGAAAATACAATTATAGTAATTTTTAACCTATTGTGTTCTGCACACTTTTTTATATTCAATATTGAAAATTCAACACAAAGTAACTAATTAGAGTCGGTTTTGAAAAAAAATCAACTAAAATAATTGAAAATGTAACATTAAAAGCAATAATTTTGCAATAAATAAAACACAGATTAATATTCTTAAAATTGGATTAGATCAATGTCCAGATCCAGTAAACAGTAATTAAACCTTAACTATGGTTAACACATGTCACAAAACTAAATACTACATAATTATTTTGGGCTGGGTAAGTAGTATAATTAAGTTTTTAAAACGGTAATAGTCCTATGTTTATCTCAGGTACCTAAAGCATGTTCATACCAAATTTCATCTCAATTGGTTCAGTAGTTAAAGCGTGATTGAATAACAAACAAACAAACACACACACTTTCAGAAATATAATATGATTAACATTAAGATCAAGATAAGATAAGATAATCTAGACTACTCAGTATATGTACCAAAATGACTAAATGTTCTAATCAGTTAAATTACTGGCTAACATAATTACTTTCTACAAAATAATCTAAATTGTATTTATTAATAAATAACTGAAGTGAATATGATGCGTTTTAAACATGAATAATAATAACTTCATTAAATATCTTACACTGCCAATTAGATCACTTTGACATTAAAAGAACACATTTACAGAATATTACGATTACAAAAGCGTTTATTAAACAAATTTGATTTTTCACTTATTAATGTTCTCTCAAAATGTTCAAACTACTGCTTTCAAGCTTAAATTTTTTGTCGATAAATTAAACTAAACAAATATTTTTTGTTAAATGAATATTTTAAAAACAGATCCAGAATAATTCCTACAAATATTTTGCAAAATTTCCAAGTTATTTATTAACAGAAAAAGTATTATTTAAATATTTAAAAAATGCCTTCATACGTACGTTATTCAATATATGAAATTCCATTAGCAGAAAAATGTATTTAAAAACTGTGAGTGTTATTTATTTTTATTTAGGCCTACATGCCTTGCATTTTAGCTGTAAATAAAGACATACACTTATTATTTTTAACAAATAATAAATTTTGAAAGATTTATTATTTAATTATTGTTCCATAAAATAATTATCCATTGTTTGGTAACAGTAACCTGTAGCATGACTGGGACATTCTTGCATAGATGAAACAGTAAAGTTTTCAATAATGAAGTTTAGGAGAAACAGTTTTATTTCAGGTTAGACATAACAGATATAACAACTGATATTGCACTCTGTGACAAAGATCTATGATTAAAACCACTTATACAGATAATTCAAAGACGTAATTAGTCTCTTTAATAAGACTATATAAACATGTACTGTAAAGGCAGCCACTATTCCTGATAAGTAGACATATACAGAGTGTACACCACCTTAACGGTCTCATTATTTTTTAATTCTTTGTCCGGCGTTTTTTCTCTTGTTTTAGGTAGAAAAGTTACTTAAATTAAAAATAGATTTTTTTTTCAAATGTGGTGTTATTGGGCAAGAATGACTTATATTTTTGTAAATGTTACAATAATCTTTGGAATTACACCAATAAATATACAGCAAAAAGTAATTTAAACAATATATATATATATATATATATATATATAATAAATGTAAGTGTGGTATTCCGTTAGTGCAACTATAACTCTCATGAGAGTAATATGGTATGGTTGCCCACCATAGTCTATCTATGAAGAAGGTTTCTATTTGGAACTGCAGGGGTTAGTTTCGGATATATGGGTGTCAAAAGAGGGCATGGTACCAGTGGATTTCTTATGATAAGTCAGTGGATTAGCTGAAAATCGAGTGCCGAAGCACATTTAAGCTAATTATGACTAAGTTATTGATTAGAATTAAAAACCATTTGTATAGATATAAGTAGACTACAGCTGATGGACAACATTCCAGCACATCATCTTTAAAATAGATTCAGCAATGCAAGGCTAACCAAAAGGTTATTAACCCTTAACTAAAATATATTTGTAACGTGAATTACCAAAGTCAAATAAAATACATTAAACCAAAAATAAGAAATGTAATATCTAAGATGAAATAATCAAAATTCATAAATTACAAGTATATAAATATCAATTAAACCAAAGAAATGTAATAACAAATAAATTATAATTATCGATATATAGGATATTTAAAATAGCCATTGTTGTGACTCCCGTAGTAGGCCTTACGATGTAGATCTAAGACGAGCAAAGAGAAAAATATAATTTGAAAAGAAATATTAAGTAGGGAATGTACAATCTAAAACAAACGGAAGTCGACTGTTTTATCATCAGCGAAGAAAGAGGGTGAAAACCATCAGAGTGCAAAACGTTACATTAAGAAAGCAAAAATATGTTTCAATTATTAATGAACGAGAAGGCTATTTTGTGAAAGTGGTATGATTCTGTAACATCCGAAATTAAGTTCTAAAATTCAGTGAAAGATAATACCAGATATCTTAAGTGTTAGGCCTATTTAATGTAAAACTAATTAAATGTAATGAATTTAATTGTTACAAAATTTAGGACATCTAGAGTAGTATATCGAACATAGTGTTATAGAACGTAAAGACTAGAAGGTACATCTTTAAAAAAATTAAATATTAAAAAAAGACTTATTGTATAAAGAAAGAAACATTCAAAATTAGCTTTTTATGTATTTCTATTCCTTTATTTTTTTAAATATATAACTATTACTCTGAGAGCATGGTCAGCGACCAGAGATAAAATTTGTGTTTATTTGACCAAAACCAATATACGAGGTTTTAAATCCGTTGATAAGGTTTCAAATTATCCAAAAAATTAAAAACAAAATAAAAGGTTCAAACTTTATTCTATCAAGCTATAATATCTTAAGTGTAATTACCTTGAAACTATACTTTTCAGGTGGGGTCAGTTACGACTAATTTTAATGTTTTTTTGTTTGAAAGATTTAGCCTTAGGAATAATTAATTAATTGCATGTTATTACCAAAATATTTAACAAAAATATTTATTACCAGTGCATTATGATTTTAGGAATATTTATTGGCAAAGACGTTTTCGAAAGTCCATCTATTTTAAAATTCGTACACAACAATAAATTTAATACAAAATTGTTATCTTTGCCTGAGGAAGATGTTTCTGTTGAACCACCGAAAGCAACTTCCTGCAGGAAACAACACAATACGAATATTTAAAAGAAGTGATATTTGATTTAGTAAAACAGAAATGTCAGTAAAAATATGTTAACTTGTAATATATATATATATATATACACATACACATATGTTTAGGTTCTTCACAAACAACCGTTTTAGTGAGGTTCTTAAGTCTTTAAACACACACACACACACACACACACTCGCAAAAGCTCAAATTACAAAACAATAACTTTTCTAACGTATATTGTCATAACGTATTCCTTGTCGTAGATAAATAAATGAACAAAGAGTTATTTAGAAAAACAATTACAAATATTTTCTGAATTTATTTACGTGATCCTTATTTCCAAACATACGTATTTTGTGATGAAATTGCCACATTCAGATTGGCATCAACACATTTACAAGCTTTAAGTTGGCTTCGCACAGTATAAAATAAATTGGATTGTGTGTTGCATTGCCATATTGCATGGAGCGTTGCTATGGTAACACGTACGTTTGTGTTTTAGGTGTTTTATATTCCGGAACGTTGAATAAGAATGTTTGTATTCTTATTGTTAAAATAAAAATAAAGCTTTACTAGAAACATATAACACAGTTTGATATTCAACTCACATGTCTGTCAAAGGTAGTAAATTTAAAGAAAAAGTATTATAAACAAACGTTAAATCATTTTTGCATAGTCAGAAGTAAAATTATGTTTCTGTAAATTAATAATAAAGGCTTAATAATTTAAAATTCTAGCTGTTATATATATATATATATATATATATATATATATATATATATATTACTTCTACACATACAAATTAGACTAAAAGAAAGAACATGTATAAATAACACGTTTACAAATATTCAAGTATCCGACAAAATTCACCAGTTGTTAATTTTTAAATATAATTTTATTTAATATAGCCTAATGTTTATTTTTTGAAATTCTAATAAGTTAATTTTTTAAAACTCTTTTATCATTATTAATTTTTAATACATTAATTTTGACAAAGTTAATATTTTCGATAGCCTAAATAAGTCTTATTCATTGAATTAACTTATTGTACAAATAACATTAAATTTTTTAATACGTATTTATGACAATTAATACCTTAAGATGGCTTTAATACCTTACACTCTTTTTTTGATATTGGAATTATTTTTTTTTAAGTGCTTTTTATTTTCAAACCTAATATTAAGTGCCTTTTTTGCAGCTTTTCTGTTTTTCGTAAATTTCTTTAGATGTTGTTTCCTAAACATTCTCGACTAGGCTATAGTTGAATGTTCAATAATAAGTTACCAAAAAGTTGTATTTTCGTCCGCCATATAACAGTTACCGAATTCATTAAATTGTGAGTAAAAGGAAATTATTTTTTTCAATTATGAATTGAGATACATAATTTCAGCAGAACTGTGTATGTTGATCACAATTAACTACACTATCCATATCACTATAAAAAATTATTTGTAAATCAAAAAGATATTCATTGTTTTTGAACATCTGTCATAAGACAAACTGCTGATATCTTCAGAAGAAATATCGATATTTCAAGTGCATATGTTGCATTTTGTTTGCTTTAAAAAGTAATTATACCGTGTACCATACTAGCATTTTCACATTTGAAAAAAAAGTTGATATCAACACGGAGGTGGTGGTCAAAAGTTCCAACTTCAGCCAAATTAAGTATTAACTTTCTCATAATATCAAACTGTGCAACAACTTATTGAACATTAATGCTAATCCATGTTTAAAACTTAGGTAACTTCCGTTTTCCAATCCTATGCCACCCAAATTTTGAACATTAATTCTGAACAACTATAATGTAAACCATAGAATCATCATATGCTTCTGCAACAGTCAGCAAATTATACAGGTGATTACATGTATAAACACAAGTATAGATATTTTACACATTAACTTTGAATCTAGATAATAATCACATAGGTTCAGTAGTTTACATTCAAAATAAACTTTGAAATTTAGATCTTCTGTGTGTGTGTGTGTGTGTGTGTGTATATATATATGTGTATATATATGTATGTGTGTGTGTGTGTGTGTGTGTGTGTGTGTGTGTGTGTGTGTGTGTGAAATGCATATGTTCATATATACATTTAAAGAATTCATGAAATTATGAGTACAAGGAAATTATTTTTTCAATTATGAATTGAGATATATATTTTCAGGAGAATTGTGTATGTTGATCACAATTAACTACACTATCCATATCACTATAAAAAATGATTTTTAAATCACAAAGATATTCATAGTTTTTGCACATCTATCATAAGACAAACTGCTGATACCTTCAGAAAAAATATCAGTATATACTTTGTTTATATATTCGGTATATATTCACTTGAAATATCAATATATTTCAAGTGCATGTGTAGCATTTTCTTTGCGTTAAAAAGTAATTATACCGTTTAAAAAGTAATTTAAAAATAACTAATTTTAATTGGATCTGCATATTATGTTCCAGGTCCATTAAAATAATTATTTACTTTTATTTTATAAAAAGAATTTAATTTTTACTTACTGAAAACATTTTTTCTACATCTCTTTAAATTAATTTCTGAACAATCGTTGTTCTCTCTGGGGTAGTACATCGTTCTTTCGTTTTTCCTCACTGTACGCAAGAAAGAAACAGATTTATTTTAATCGATTCGAATTCATTAAATTGGGCAATAGGCCTATCAAAATATAAACCAACTTCCAACTTTGTACTTCTCCGAGAAATAAAAACACTAATAAAAAAACAACCAAACAAGTGGATTTCAGTTCTTATGTTGAGATTGCAAAGAAAGCACAACAATTAAATATTTAAATGACTAGATAAATAGTCATACTCCAAGGAAAATATCCGTGGAGAAAATATGCTGGAGTAAGTGACTGGATTGCTGGTAAAGCTGTTTGAAGGGATGACAGTTGTTTGACACGAAGCCTGCATTAAGTGACATAAGTAATCAGTCACCTGTGCTTTGGAAACAATATCTGAAAAAACGTTCGAAATATTTGAATGATGCGCTGCTCAAAATTAATTTAATTTTATAGATTAAAAAATAAAACTAATAGGAAACACGCTTCACAAAATTCTGTTTAACGTAAGTAAGCCTAATTTCCGAAGGCATTATAAATCACAATCATATTTGAAGAAAAATACTTAATTCCAATATGGTTGCCGAAAATATTAATTCTTTAAAACTTTCATATTGACTACCAAACAATGATTACCGAAAGAATTATAGAGAAAGATCTTTGGAAGGGGGCATTTAAAATTCACATGGTTCCCAAAAACAATTTACAATAATTAATGGTCACCATCACTTTGAAGATAGAATTGTGTTTATCTTTGATTACCCGTCGTTAATCTTGCGTAACAAAATAAACCTGAAAAGCCGCTGCAGGCCTCTCTTATTAGCTTAAGCTTGATTAATGAACGTTACTTAATAGAAAAGCGCTATTTTACTTACAAAATAAAGTTATTTCTTATCACAAACGCTATACTTAAAGTCTAATAAAAATTTATGATATTTATTTGTTATTATGTTATTCTTATTTATTGTTATGTTGTTATTTATGTTTATTTGTGTTATTATTATAATCACACTATATTAAATTATATACTATATTAACACTATATTAAGAATAATTAATTTGCGTATATTAGTGAAGTATTAACAACCGTATTATCAACCATTTACTAATATTATTTATAACAAAACATTTCCGAAAACACAAACACACACACACACACACACACACACACTTCAACGGAACGACAGTCTATAATGATGCAAATTTTAAGATATTAAAAATATTGTTAAATCACTGGTTAGAAATGGAATTTTTTAAAATTTTAATGTTTAAAAGAGATTAAAAGTTAAAAGCTTATAATGGTGTGGTCAGTTTAACAGAATTTTAAGTATTATTGTGTAACGAATGAAAGAACACAATTTAAATTTTACTAGCAGACAAGAACTAAAGCAGAAATAAATTTTGGTTAGGAAATATAACTGGAATGTACGAGTAAATAGGAAAAATAATTATCAGTGTAGAAACGAAGAGACACAACACTTAAACTTAACTGGGTAGATTTTCAAAGATGTGAAATGGCCGCCAATTTTAAACTGTTAGAAGAATTTATATTACTGTTCAAAATATAACTGCGAAAATGAGCGCACTGACACACACACACACACACACACATACGTTTATATATATATTATAATTTTTATATATTATAACGTTATAACGTTATAACGTTATATATATATAACGTTTATATATTATATATATTAATATATATATATATATATATTTTAACGGTTCCTTGAAAAGTAATCTAAAGGTCAGAATCAATTTAAAAAATGATTTTAAGTTTCTGGATTAAGATTTCCAATAGGAATTCGTTAATAATTGATTATGCGAAAGTAAGCAAAAAGAATTTTCACTCAGCTTGGACAGTTTCATTTTCGCCGTATCATTTAATTTCAATTTTTGGGAAAGTTTGCAAATTGTGTTAACATGTTTTGTTTTAGAGCTGACTGTGATGTTGGATTTTGCAGTACGCGTGATACGAGGAACATGTTTATGTAGGTATATAACAGTATATTTTATAGTTATGGCCTTCAACAGTATATGTTACTATTTAATAGTCACAAGTCTTATTATTAAATTAATTATAATAAAAATTACTGTTTCCATCGGCCTATTTAAAGACGTTTGACCTATTTAAGTATATGAAATGAATCGTTAATCTAATTTTGATAGTTATATTAAAAGATCAGTTTATTTCATTGAACAGCTGATAGGCTATAATACATTTTAGGTTATGTTGTTAAAAACTAGCTATGGTAATTTGTTGTGTTTTCTAATAAATTATCGTAATTAAAATAAAAAAGGAAGAGAATTCATGACACATGATTTTTATTTTTGGTTCAATAACAGAAATTTTTTAACTAACCATTATTTTGCTCAACTGTAATCTTGTGCTTCATTAATATGTATTTATCTGAAGTTTATGTGCAAAAATAATACATAAATAAATATGTAAACATCACATAATTCACAAAAAAATTGTGCAAATACATGTTAATATTACGAAGAACATAAGGTAGGAAGAGCAGATATCGACAGAAAAAGTTAAGTATAAATATTCCACCCTCTGAAGATAAATAATTCGTTAACCTGAAACGCATTCATCTCGAAACCGCCGAAACCCTCTGGCTGTAACATAAAATTTTATACAGAAAGAGTACTATACTAATAAATAAAGTGAGACACGAAAAACTCTAGAAATATCCCGCTCTCAGTGGTTGAACTGGATACATAGGATGTAACCTGTAATTTTTTACACAAAGACAACGTAATTTTTCATCGTTGGTCAAGACGAAGCTGTTTTTTTCGCCATTTTTGCTTTGTAGTGCTAAGGCTATCGAATGGTGTTACGGAGAGAGTAGTAGTTTCGGTCTCTCACTCTTTTTTTCGACAATGGATGCTAATCAAATACAAACAAGTTACTGGTTTAAAATAAAATGTGAAAATCATTGCTCATGTTAAAATCTTTATGCGCGCAATTTATGATTTTTAGAATGTATACAGACGGAGCTATTCAAAGAAACTGTTCGGTAACCAATGCTCGATGAGTCAGAAAAAACTTTGCATTTTATTGGAACACTACTGACACTACTTGTCACTAAACGGTCAGTAAAACATTCGCAAATAGTTGGACACTACTTATTCAGTTGACCTACTTTTTTATTTAAGTTCCCCAGTTTTCTGTTCAATTGTATACGATTCAACGTTGGTAGGTTTGTTACGTTATTTGATAATTATTAATTTTCGACATCACATCATTCGAAGTGAGAGATGTAAACGACAGAAGAACAGTGCGAGAAAAATAAAACAGATTTAGACGGATATTATGACGCAGTTAAATCTTGAATTACTTGTATCAATAGAAATACAAAACGTAGCTGTTTCCATGACAATATGTTTGAAATTTAATATAAGAGTTATTTCACTGAAACGAATATCGACTATTGAATTCTTTTGTCATAAAATATTCTTAGCACTTTATGTGTTCTGTAACACAAATTTTGCTTTTTTCAGACAGAAGGGCTGGAATTTGTCGTAGTTTATAATAAGTTTAATCTTATTAGATTATTATTTAAGTTTAAGCGATAACAAATTTGTTAACTGATATAAAAATAATGAATTAAAAAAACACACTTATAAACTGATTAATTTTACACTTCAAAAATGTAGTAGGTATATTGAAAACTGTAAATGTTTACACTTTAAGCACTATGTTGAATTATATAATTTTAAATTGTTAATTATTTCTTTAATAATGACTTAATTATTAATTTCATTAGTTAAAATATGAAATAGAGAAAAGTTTATTTATTTATGAAAAACTGATTGTTCTTTCACAGGCTCAAAAATTCCTTCATCAAACTCTAATCGACCTCTGGAGCTCTTGTATCACTTGAAACAGTTTCGTATTATTGAGAAACATACCCGAGGTTTGAGATTAAAAACACATTATTTTATTAATATCACGAGCAATTCCGTCTATTAAAGATTAAGTGAATTTGTTTTTAAATTTCAATAATGTTATTTTAATAATGTGTTAGAAATAAATATTTCCTGTATCAGTATTCATCGGTTATTGTAAAATAAAATTGATAATAAATAATAATTACTTTAACTTAAAACAAACAAGTTTATTTTGTGGGTAGTCAAGTTATTGAATCTAATTAAAACGTGTCTATTTCAGAGTGTGATTTAGAGCCTACATATTGGTTATAAAGAGTGCTTATTCTATGGCCGTACGAAGGTCAAATCACACTTACATCTTTGGATGTACTAAAAGTTTTTTCTGTTTTCCTTTGCAATGAACGGATCACTACTTGATTGTAATAGAATCTGGGCCTATTATTTCAAACAAGATAGTTTATATTAGTTTAATCAAATTTTTATGTTAAAATATGAAATTTCATAAATAATACTTGTAAACAATTATTGTGTTTCATAGGTTTTAAAAAATCTTTTTTCTTATATTTGAAGTTTTGCAGTTAATGGTTAAAACTGATCCAGTTATCAGTGACAGTTATCTGCCGCCAGTTTAAAGACGTTTTGATTCTTGACTTTACCAACTTCAGTAATATCAGAGGTTATCACTGTATCTTCCTTTTAGATTTTCATTATATATTAACTTTTTTAATATTAAACGTACATCTATAATAATGTGTTTAAATTAATAATATACTTTTACCAAAAAAATTTTTAATTTTGTGAATAATGTCAAAGTTGTAAAAAACTTATAATTATAATTATTTAATTGGTCGTTAAATACTAGAAACAATTGCAACAAAATTTAAAACCAGTAACACTACATGTTTCAATATTTTCATGCTGAAAAATTAATATTTCAAAATTTTGCAAGATTAAAGTTTTGTTTTTGTTTTTGCATTTGTTAATTAATTATCGTTCAAAAAAAATTATTTCAAAGCCTTTTGTACAAATTAATTATCTTAAGTAATCGAAAAAATTATCCTATATATATATATATACATAAACATTCTTCTACATTTATACAGATATACAGTGCAACTATTTATTTCAATGCATATAATAAAACAATATTATAGTAGCTGTAGTTCCGTTTCGTTTATTCAATTTTACGATTGCAGATAAAATTAATTCACCTTGTAGACATTCTTAACCCCTGCCACGTCCCAACTAATTCGTGCTAATTTAAAGGCCCAAGAGAGGTTCCATAAACGTGTGTAGATTACAAACTGCTTCAATATTGAAATCCCAAGGGAACTCTTAAACTGATTAGAATTACTTTGGGACATTTTAAATTTCTTGTTAAGAACAGTGTATTGTTGGTGCTTTCCTTCAAAAGTTTACAAGAAATTGCTCGTGAATACAGTCAGTTGCATAAAACAATTTATTAGCACACACATATCCGTTAGAAATATGCTATTTAACATACAACGGTCTGTTCCAAGCCGTTATGGTAAAACCCAGACCTTAATAAGCGCTTTATCTTTTAGTACATGAAAGCTCAAGTAGTATATAATTATTAGTTATTCAAAATTAATTTAACAGAATTTAATTAAATTATTTAAAAAATTGGATAATTTACATTAAAATAATATATAATTATTTACAATTTTTTTTCAAAAAATATGATTTAAAAGCACACCTAACATTAACAATTAATTATACATACCAATTAAATTTTAATTAATTATTTAAATCATATACATTTTATTTATAATATTTTTTTAAACTTGGGGTTTTGTTTTTCTTAATTGGAATTTTTGTACTTATTGACCGAGCGAGCTAGGTCTTTGCTTCAAATCGACCGTTCTGCATTTAGTTTGTGTCTTACGAAGTTTTGGCCAAACCCATTGACTAATTGTTCTTGAAATTCGGCACTGAGGTACTTTGTACAAAGCCACTACTAATGTGTAAGACGTTTTTTCATTCCTTTCCGTATCAAGATGGCGGGACTTCGATTTAACGATGCTGAATGTAGCCGCTGGCTATTTACTTCCTACAATACTGGCTTAACGGCTTGTCCTATTACAATTTTGACCGCTTCATGGAGCATGGAGAAAGAGCATAAAATTTCTAATAAAGTTGGTTCAGTAACATTTTACGTAAGCATTAAGGTTACCGGTTTAACGAGCGCGTCAGATCGCTGTCGTGGAGCAGTGCCCGGACAATTAATTAAGAATATTCTGCGAGGCTACTGTTCTCTAAACTCCTAGTTTACATTTTTAATAATTAATTAATTTCGTCTTACTTAGAAATTATTTGTTATTTTTATACTAGAGAAAGGTTTAATTTTCCATACAGTGAAGCATAATTTCCCAGAAACACTTCTAGAAGATGTTGAGAGGCTCCAAGTAGAATTAAGTCTGATGACTGCACACTGCTTGTTCCTTGATGATTCAGACGTAGATTCTTCTAGATAACATTAATAAATACATTTCATTCAATAAATACTAACGAGGATGAAAGCACTTTTAGTTTTGTACAACATTTAATTTTAATTTTTAGTCTTTATATATGAAAATTATTTTAATTATTAACGACGAAAGCAATTTTATATATATATATATATATATATATATATATATATTTATTTATTTATATATATATATATATATATATGTGTGTGTGTGTGTGTGTGTGTGTGTGTGTGTGTTAGACATCTTCAGATCATCAACAATTAACAATACCCTAAGAGTGTACGCAACTGGTAATGCGATAGCGCGTGTGTATAACTTTTATAAATAATTTTATAATAATAATATATATATATATATATATATATATATATATATATATATATATATATTTCTAAAGAAAATAAGCTAGAATATTTCTTATTATGATGGTTTTTGTAGTAATTCATTTTGTAATGGAAATTTCACTATTTCCTTTATATTTCATTATATTTATATGTAGTGTTAATCTACTATTGGTGTATACTGCTGTAGTTGTATAGATAAATAAAAAAACAACTATTTTTAATTTAAAATAATTTATTTAGTTAATTTTTTTGTTACAACGTATTAATTTTTTCTGTATTTATTTGTTTTTAAATGTTCAAAAGTTTTCTTTTAATAAAACTTGTTTTGTCAAAGCTAATAAATACGAAATTACAAAGACACTGTTTTAAACGTTAAAAAAATAAACATTAATTATTTAAAGAAATATATCACTGGATGTACAATTAACCATATTAACCTAAAGTACTTAGCTTTAGCATCGTAAGTAATACAATAAGAAATGTTTTTCTTTATAAAGATTATTTTTAAATTTAAATATAATTGATAAAAGAAAATGTTTAGCTTTAATTAATTTAACTGTCTACATAAATCGACAAAACCTGAGCGCTGAATGACAATAATTTCTAATAAATTTAATTTCAAACCGCTTACTTTACTGATAACTCTAAGAGACACGTAGTTTTTGTTGAAGGTAAATGACACGTATGTTTATGTGTCTCAGAATGTTGCCCCTTCCAACTTTTCCAACACATTAGGTTCTATAAGGCAACACCGCTCCTTTCAGAAATGTTGTTTCCGCTTACAAAAGTTTCTTACTTTATTGTTCTCATTTCTTCTCGCCCTATTTATTTTTACTCGTATTATAAAGTAAAATCATAACGTAGCATCAATATTACTGCAGTCGGTGAGTTTTAAAAGCCTCCCTACTTTTTGCTTCATTGCTTCTGATATCGTTTTTGAACTGTAAAGAGATCGATATTTAATTAAAAAATAATAATAAATAAATGTTCAGCCGCAATATTAGAACTGAATTGTGTTTGTCAATAATTAAAAATAATACAAATAAGTTATTAGGACATTTGCTTTTAAGATATCAAATTTTTAACGCTTAGTACAGAAACATGTTTAAATATCTTCCCTACTTTCTCTTAAATTTCTTTATATATCGTTTACAAACCACCATTGTTCATTGTTGGATATTATATACTTAATTTTGTAAATTTTACACTTTCTCAACAAAATTTAATACGTTCTATTTACGTATTTTTAAATAACGTAAATATATTTTTCAAATGTAAATGTGGTTTTAAGACGCATTATTTCCTGTTAATATTTTACGTTGTACACAGTACAAAAATTTGTTTAAAACAAATTATTATTATTATTATTATTAGTTTTGAATATTTAGAGCCAAAAATTATCGAAATCTTTGGAATTAATATTATAAAATTACTTTCAGAATTGAATCAATGATCAGCTCTTAATTGGAAGCGATATTCAAGGAAAAGATTTTTTTGTGTTTAACGTTCGACTATTGTGCACACTTGGGTCAATGCAGACGATGGGATGTTTTATAGCGTATGAAAATGCCAAGCCCTGGCCGGGAATCGAACACGGGTCCTCGGGGTGAAAGCCCAGTATGCTATCAACTATGCCATATCAACTATTAAACACAGAAAAAAATTTTTACAATTTTATAATATATATAAAATATATATATATATATATCATGTACAAAATTGTAACTGATTTGTTTTAAATCAGGATAGGTTTAGCCAACTTTTCATAAAAAAAATTCAAAATTTATTTAATAAATAATAATAATAATATATAATAAGATGTTTATTCCTTAAATTACCCCCGTAATGTTAACAGTTAGATAAAACAGACAAATAACTTTCAATTTCTGTCGCTATTCATTCAATGTAATTTACGAGTATACTGTGGCGACTACAACACGCACAGCTTAGTGATAGTGTGCAACACTCATCCGTTTGTGATTCTAACAAATTAAATTCCTGAACGATGTTTTCATTCGTTCAGTTCAAGCTTTAATCCCGCTGATAATTGCAACCATTTACAGAATTTATGCTCTGAATATTGGCAAGCGATAACGATCTTCACCAAAGTTCCAGGAATTACCATTTACAGTGAAAAGTACGTGATACCAAGCTTAGGATATATTGCACGTATGCCTATCTCTCGGTAACACACATTTGTGGAAGTATCGTGTAAATTATGTTTTAATACTTTTAAGAAATAAGTTATAGGATTTCAAGGAGGTTGCATGAAGTACAAAACTTTAGAAGTATGCTATTCAGACTTATCGAATAAAATACACTGTACAATTAACATTTTTTTTTGTGTTTAACGTTCGACTATTGTGAACACTTGGGTTAATGCAGACGATGGGATGTTTTATAGCGTATGAAAATGCCAAGCCCTGGCCGGGAATCGAACCCGGGTTCTCGGGGTGAAAGCCTAGTACGCTATCAACTAGGCCACCGAGGCGTCCTCCAAGGAAAATGTACGAAAAGTAAGGAAGATGCTGAGGTCGAGGGACCCGAGCGGTGGTCACTCAGTTGGATGCTCAGTTACTGCTCAAGTCTCAGGGGCACTGGTTGTGCTCAAGATCGATGGAATGGTACGCACAAGTGAATTGCGTCCCAGCTCAGAGAAGAATTGTGTCCTACACGAGGTAGTCCTGCACTGGACAAGGTCCAGACAGAATAAACAAGAGTTAAAACAGGACACCTTATACAAGGTGCTGGAGGTCGTAAGGACACTGGAGTCGGTTTAAGAGGAAGTAATAGCGGTGTGCAAAAGCTTTTTGTATTGGGGGCCAGAGAGCCTTTGTTCCAAAGGGAAAAAGGAAAACACTAAAACAATATTCTATATTTAAACACAACAGTTTTTAATTAATTTAATTTTAAATATCTAAAGAGATGACCATAACATATCTGCTATTAAAACCTGCATAATAAAGTTTTAAAATATTTTAAAAACAAATGTTTTTTTTCAGAAAAGAAATTTAAAGTTTGAAACTATATCGGAAAAAACAAAACAAACCCTGACCGCTGTCTGAAACACATGTTTTGTTTAAACGCTTGAAAGCTTCATTTGAATTATATTTAAATAATTGCATTGACTTACCCTTTATGTTTATGATATGTAAATTTGGGATTATAAATTGCATGGAAACACTAACGTCAGTAACTAGACTCTATCTCACATACAATCCTAAGTTGTGGTGAACCTGTGCAGCAGTGTATTGATTGAATCTTAATGACTTTATTACTTATTTAAAAGCAACGTAATAATAATTGTTTTTTACAAATTAGTCAATAATTTTGTATCATACAGTAAACCTCTAAACAATGTTTTGAGAATGTAAATTAACTATAGTTCTCAAGTACTAAAACATAAAAAAATTAAACCTAAGTCTTAACTATTCCTAAGCCTGTATTAAAATATTAAAAGTAAAAAAAACTGTCAAAAATTATTTACGATTTGACCGTTCAGGGTATATTGGAACAAGGAAACTTTGTTTCTGTTTTTAATTATGATATTTTAACACAAGTTTAAGTTCTAATTTTCACGTTAGGCACTTTAGAACGAGAATACAATTACACTCTCAAAACGTCATTTTTTGTTCCATACACATTTTATGACAACTATCCAATTAAACAATAATAATCGCGGTTTGGAGATTAAATGCATTCTATCATTTACAGCCAAAGTTAGAATCTCGTTTTAATGAAAGATAATATTCATTATACTCTTATATGTAAACTTAAAACTTTTGGGTATATTAGACATACTCGTGAATTTTTTTCAAAAGAAAATTGAACAATCGTTTTTACTGAACTAGTGAGTTGTTTACCGATAATGAGAAAGTAGTAAAATATCGTGCTTAAAAGAAACAACAAACGTTAAATGGTCACAGTTATATTTTTAATGTAAATACGTGAATATATTTTATAAATTATTCAAGATTTAGGCCTAATATAAATTAACGTATTTTTCAGAAAGCTATTGAGAAAATCTATGTTTTTATTGACATGTATTAATAAATTATAATGTCTAGAAGCGCTCTTATTCTTTTATTTTTTTGTTTTTTTATGAAGTTGTTACAACTTTTTTAGTCACAAAATGGCTCACACTTTTTTATGGCATTTTCCACATGTGAACAAAATATTTCATTGAAACAAATCTTGTGATGTTTATCATTATTGATTTTAAATCTGACAATGCGGCAGCGTTTTATCTTTCCTAAATATTAGGCTTGTACAGGACGTAGCTGAATTAACTTAACATTTGTTTGGCCATCATGAATCGAGTCAAAGGGATGTTATAATAAACAAAAACACCTAATAGAATTAAAAATTACAGAAGATTCATTGTTTGACCAAACTGCTAAGATAATTACCAAAGACGAAAGAATAAGATTCCAAGATAAAGCCAAAATAAGACCTAAACCTGTCATTTCGGAAGAGGAGAGGAAGAGAAGATCGGAAAGAATCTACTAGGAACAAAGTTACAGCGCGTGAAATGATTGATTCAGCGTACCCCAAAGAGGGTAAAACGAAAAGAAGAAGAAACAAAAACAAATCACTAAAATCGGTTCAGTGGAAGCTTTTATAAATTTCTCATATTCTTTTCTTTAAACGTTAACGTGTTTACAGCCCTAATTACAAAACTTAGTCCACGAGCCACGAGAATTAACGATGATCCTTGTCTAAGTACTGAAGGCGTCTTCATTATTATCAATGTACAAAGCCAATGTTTTTTGCTCTCATGACCAGGTTGAAGATTACATTTTAGGGTTTATGATAATGTGGACATATGATTATTTTCACTTTCTCGTTACTCTAGGTAGACAAAATGTATTGTGATCGTCTCAATAATTCGTACATAACACCTACAAAAAGTGATTTAAGCAAGTGTTTTAATCACAATATTATATTTTAGTAACCAAATGGCACTTCAGTGTTTCTCTATTTTTGAATAGCATATATATGGAATACAAAATATCAGTTATATACACAATTTGGAATCCCAGAATCACAAATATTATTTTTATTAATATACTACTAAATCCCTTTATAAAGATATTACATCATAATAGTGAAAGGTACACAATCAGGTATGCCAAAATAATCACTTCTGTCGGTAGTCCCGCGACTGCTACTTTTTTAGCATAATTAAATTATTAATAATAAAGATCAGATATTAAATAAAAATAACAAATTTTACTTGAATTTTGTAATTTTTAAAAACATCAATTGAAACATTTTTCTCCATTAAATAATTGTTTTTTAAACGTGAGCATAAAAGTTTTCACTTCTGTCGGCGCTGCTCCAAGTGCCACAAGTAAGTTTTTACATTAAAATTAATTTTTGCAAATAATGAATCTACACAAATGGATATGTGAACCAAAGTAATGCCAACTTTCGTGTAGATTCCATAAATTATTTTCAAAATTTGTTTGCGATAGACTATAAATATTTGTTTTAAAGAAGATATATTATATTGACAAATGGAGGATTGGCAACGGTTGTTCACGCTACTATCCATATTTGGTAAAACGAAATCATAAAAAATAGCAATATTTTTTATTATCGTATATTATTTTGTACAAGTTTTACAATAAAAATATAATATTATTTACTACTGCATGGATATTACGTACAATGAGTACATAGGAAACGCTTTCCACATCTTTAATTATTTTGATTTGGAACGAAATCAAATTAAAAAAGTATTTAAGTGGATTTTTCTTACTCAGTATGTCTAATTAGTATTTCATAATTAAAATCTTAATAAACATATTTAACCAACTGTGTAGCGTAAAAATTGGTCATATCTTTCAGTTGCGGATGAAAATCTGATCCTCGAAGTAAGGTTAAAACACTTAAGTTATCAAGAGAAGTGTGCTTGAGAGTTAGGTCCTTTGTTAATGGAGAGGCAGTGCTTCGTAAGTTGGCAGAGCAATGGCAGCCTTATAACCTACACTAGAAAGAAGCACTTAACTGATCCTGTTTCAGTATTCTTAGGAAATTAGCGGTTTTATTTCTTTCCTTTTTGTATAACGAGTATCGTTTACACAACATATAACTACAAGCATTAGGTGAATTGAATAGGTTATAGGTTTTATTTGATTTTAAAATATTCCTCTTTTAATTAAAATTTATAAAAGGTGTATTATTATATAGTTAGCAATTCAACAGGGATTATTAAATAACTAAAAATTCTTTAGCAATAATTGGATCAAAACCGCGTTGAAATATGCTTTAACAGATTTAATAGTTTTGAAAATAGTTATACATTAAGACCGTCAACGAATTCAATACACTATTCTAATGATTGTTGCAAAATATTAATACACAATAGAGCACATTCACATATTTACTGTGTAGAAAAAGCTGTGCCATACAAAACCTTTTAAAATTAAGTTTTTGATAGAATGTATCATGGACTCTAATATCTTTACACTGAACTTCAGTGGAATCTTAAGGTATTTGGAGGGTAGTGAATATTTCATACAAAAAAAATGCAAATATTACATTAAACGCCTGCTCTAATAGCCTACTTATTCCCAACTGAAGTTTGAGACACTATACTAGTTTTTTTTTTAATTTAATTATATTATATGAAAGTAATGTATTACAGTTGGTAGTGAATTCAGAAATAAAATAATAATAAAAATTAAACTTATTTTTAAAGCCCACTATATATTGTTTAATTTATGCATTTTAGTATTCATTGACTGATAATCCACTGAAGTTTAATGTTTTTAGAAATATACCTAGGATGTACTCATAACTCATAACGCTGTCTAATCTTGTATAAATATCATTGCTAAAATTCTTATATGGCAAATAAATACAATAATTTGCCCACTTATTTTTTTTTCTATTCCTTGTATTCAAACAAAACAAAATATATAAATACTAACAATTAAAATACAATAAAAATGGTTCATTATGTATTTGTATTC